>RJWT010041253.1:0-12356 GCA_004365215.1 Cuniculus paca
CTCTATAAACTGAGCGAAATAAGCCTTCTGCCTTTAACCTTGGGATCAGTTATTTTGCGTCAGCTAAGAGAGAAAAGTAATTAAGACAGATGGTATTACTAACCTTATTAGTCATGATAACGCAAAGCAATTGTTAACAGTCAGTCATTAGCAATTAGTTCTGAAGAATTCATGCTTCCAGAGTTTGTCCTATCATACTTTGGAAAAAATGAGAAAGATGAACAAAACAAAATCACAAAATGTGGTCATCATTGAAGCTGGATGATGGGTACATGACAATTTATTATGCTATTTATGCTCTATTACTGTTTAAAAGTAAAAATGATACAAGTTTTTATTCTAGTATCTCCAATGATGTCTAACACATACAACTACTAGTCACTGCTCCCTTCTACAAGTCTTACATGAACTCTATCCTTTAGCATTAGGTTTGTATCACGTAAGTTTCCACTGTTTTTTAAGTGGCATTATGCCTCAATCAGACCTGGAACCTTATAAGCAGAGTTCCAGTATGCTTGGTACCCAATGCTTTCTTAATACATTAAGTAACGTTATATGGAAATTTTCTTATTCCTTTTGTAATGAAAATAAATGAAACAGTCTGCTTTTGAAGGGTCTTCTGATTTTATTTGATATTTTGTCTTTGTAGTTTTTGACCCATGAATCCTGGACCACTGGGAAACCACAGAGCTTACACAGCAATGATATAAACTTTGTGTCTGCTCTACACGCATACATATAAGTAGTATTTTTTACTTTATTTTTCACATTGAAAGATAGAAATGTATGCATGTACAGTGTACACCATGATATTCTGAAGTCTCTATACAGTGTGGAGTAGCTAAATCTTGTTTATTAATACATGCATTACCTCACACAATTATCGTTCTGTGGTGGAATAATTTACAATCGCTTGCTTTGCATTTTTCAAAAATAAAGTAAATTACTAATTATAGTAAAATAAAATATCAATGAATACTAAAATTATAATGATTTTTCTTACACAAGGTTATGTATTTTTTACACTCACAATGTCCTAATACTTAACAATACATAGAACCTCTGACTGCTTGGTCCTGACCCTATTCAGTACACAATTTTCAGACTTTTTAGGGAGGGCAGTGATTGTGTCCTCGAGGAGACTAAATCTCCAGACAGTCCCTACTAAAAAGGTTGCATGAGGGTTCATCATGAATTGTCTTTCATCATTCTCTAAGATTAATTTCTCCCTGCAAAAGGTCTCTAGGCTGAAAAATCCTGTTTTCATCCGTATATGTGGAATGCCCCAATATGGAACACCCTGACCCCCTGAACTTTCACATGTTGACTCTGAGTACTAGGAAACTTTTCCTTCCTAAGACTGCAAACACCAAAAAAAAAAAAAAAAAGCTTTTTGTGTCACAATTATAAGTTGTAGAATAATTTAGAATGTATAAATCAAAAAAAGACAGTATCACTCATACTAATAGCTAAGATTGCACAGAATAGTCTGTTCTTATGGCATAAGCTAAATTCCTGCTGACTTTTAACTAAATCCGCTCTGCAGAGTAAGCGCAGTAACTGCAGAGTGCTGGAGGAGCTGGACTGGTGCAGGAAGCGTGCTGGGCCCAGCACACTCCAGTGCTAGGAGCCGGCTGCGTGCTTGTGATTGTTACTTAGAGCAGATGAAACTTGGATTTCTTTTCTAGACGCTGCTTCGCTGTTTTGCAGATAAACACAATGAATCGTTTACCCTTTGTCCTAGAAAACAAAGTAACTTGTCACTTAATGTTTTCTTATTTTACTTCCATATTCTCTTCTGAGTATTTTCCCTTTCTTAAGGTGAAGATTGCCAGGTGCAGTTTTAAGTGTTGGAGGGCATAATGCTCTACTACCTAAAACACGTATCCTTGTTCCTCCCTTTTTAAATGGAATGTTAAATACAACACTACGTGTGGGACAGAGGTGTAAGTGCATCACAGAAGCTGTAATTGACCATTACACAATGTCCTCTCTCTGAGGCCACAGTAACTTCGGAGGAAATGTAGCCCCTAAAACCTTAGATGCCTGGAACGCCAAACAAGGCACAGAAAAGTGCTTGAAGAAAAAGTGAGACACAGGATGAAGCTATCATTGTTTCAAAGAACGGAAACAGAAGTTTGAAAGAATGAAGATCCCTACAAATTCTCTCTCTGTTCCTCGGTTTTGTATTTGTTTTCCTTAAACTGTTCTCTGCCTGGGCTCTATGTATGCTTGTTTTCCTTTGAATCAATGAAAGGTAAAAAAAATTCATTGCTAGAAAATATTTCTAAATATAAAAGTGCTGGGGTCAGGGATTTAGCTCAGTGGCGTAAGTGCCTGCCTGTTAAACATAAGGTCGTGAGTTCGATCCCTGGTACCAAAAAAAAAAAGTGCTTAGCTCATCGAGGAAGAGCCAGTAACCCTACCTTTAGTTTTGCTGGCAGCCAAAGGGATGTTTAATATTTAATATTTATGGCTAAATCTGTTTGAGATCATAGATGGAGAGGAGTTTTTACAGAGAGAGCTGACGAGGACTTCAGCATCAAACCCATGTTCCCATTGTAATAGCCAAGCCTCTGGGTCATTTTTATAAACCTGATAACTATAAATTCAAGGAGAAAAAGAATAGAGGGATAAAAAGAATTCAGCAACCCAAGATTAAAATGGCTACCTAGGAGACTAGTTAAAATAGATTAGTTCCCTTGCACTAGTTATTGATGACATTTTAAGGAACAAACAGATCAGCACGGGATAACGTAAAGCAAGAAAGTGTCTGACGGAGGTGACACTCGATAGGTTTTATTATGGTTTTGTTTTCCTCTCCGAAGCACCAACTCTCTGCTCACACCCTTATGTGTCTTAACTGACTAAAGCAATAAATCAACTTCCACACAAGTTCACTTTGGTTTTTTCATCTATAAAGTAGAAAAATGAAACAGACAGTCCTCCTTTACTATAAAAATAATGGAATTTAAAGGTTAAGTATTATGGAAGACCTGAAACAATTAACAAGTAAATACGAAATCTGATTTTAGAAATAAAAACATCTCATAGAATTATTGCATTCATCAAGGAGTTATTCAAAATTTCTGGTTAAAAAATTACATAATCTAATATTATGACATTTTCTCACTTTAAAGGGTAAAACATTCCTCTTTTCATTATACTTGGCACTGAACTCATAACTAACAAGGCTGGACACAGAACAGCTATTGGGTATATGCCTATGAATTGATAAATTGATGCACTGAAACTCCATTCACACCAGAAATTATGCTCTGAAGTATTTTTTCGTGGTCAGGCTATCCATAACATGTTTCCTGAATACATCACTCATCTTAATTCAGAGACGGATGTATGAGCGTGCCAACAAATAAAGTTCTTGTTCCAAGGATTTTAAGCCAATATGAAAAATCTCTTTTAAAAGCATGCAGTAGATTGAGTCACTTAAATATGACTTGGAGGTGCATATCCATCAAGTCATTAAAGAAAGGCACTGAAAAAGCTCAAAGTGTGGCCATCAAAAGTGGTCACTGTTAATAGCTTTGCTAAGACCAGTTTCTCTTTTTCTAAAGAGTAACCTTCACCCATTAATATCTAAATGAGAAAAGATGCAGACAAGAATGAAGGAATCTTCAAAAACTAAACATAACTAAACGGATACACCATCTTGGGTCATGATACAAACACGAATGCCCTGAAGGACATTTAATATCTCTGTAGGTAATACAGATGAGTAAAACACAATGATCCACTTGTAGCGAAAATGACAGAGCAAGGAAAACTGAAACAGGCAACAAAGTAAGGGCAACTAAAACAGTAAGAAGTGATGAAGACCGTGGTGGGTTTAGGGCACAAAAAGTCTCCACAGAACAGCTACAGCTTGGGTTGATTCAAGAGGAGCCATGAAGGTAATTTTTTTTTAAAAAAAGAAGGCACAAACCTGTAATTTATGAGAAACCTTTCGGTTTCAGAATATTATAGCTGTTTTAGTTTGTTTATGTCACTATACCCAAACACTACGAACTAGGTAGTTTATAAATAAGAGATTTACTTTTCACACCTCTGCAGACCAGGGAGAATCAAAGTACCAAAATATTTGGAATCTGGTGGCACCCGCTTCCTCACTCAAACCCTGGACAGTCTCAGTGTGTTCCCCGACACGACAGGAGAAGCGAGGAAGTCCTAAGGGGCTTCCTTTAGGATGACTCTAATTTCAGCCACGAGGTCTTTACTCCCATGACCAGATCACCCCTCAAAGGCCCTACTTAGTAGTCTCATGTTGATTGCAAACATGCAGACCATAGAAATAACTAATTAAAAAAACAATGAGCCCCTTTGGTAGTCTCATGTTGATTGCAAACATGCAGACCATAGAAATAACTAATTAAAAAAACAATGAGCCCATCATGACAACCAAAGAAAATATAATTTGTTTTGTTGCAAGCTCAAACTTTCTTTTATTTTTTTTTAAATGTTTACATTCTAGATAGTGGTTTCTGAGAAATACGAGGAGTACATTTTGACTACTCCATCTCAAATTTACTATAAAATTATAAAATAATTTCCACATTTAAAAAAGCTGAATTTCAGCTGAGCATAGTGGTACATGCCTATAATTCCAGCACTCTTGGAGGCCGAGGCAGGGGGATTCCAAGTTCAAGCCCAGCTTGGGCAGTTTACCAATTTAGCAAGACACTGATTACACACAGAGACACACACACAAACTAGGGATGCAGCTTAGTAAAAAGGTCTTGGGTTTAAACTCCAGTACTGCAAAAACAAACCAACCTGAATGTCAAATAGTTCCTGACCCAGGCATTGTAAAGGTAATTTCAGAAAGTCCCAGAGGACTCAAGTTTGCATTTCTTTAATACTAATGTCGACTGCTCTTAAAGTTCTTCCTACTGTAGTTTAAGCTTATTTTTGCCTGTTTCATCCACACTGCTTTGTACTATGCTTTATTTCTTGGTAAATATCTCCCAGGTTAGAACACAGTCAGGTGCGAGCTCAGGAACACGTGAGAATGCTTTGAGTCCGGTGAGCGGAAGTGTGGCTCCTTGGAGAACGACTCTGGTCTCCATCATCCTACACAAGTAACCATTATACTTAATCAGTCAAGGAAATGTGCCATTTACTTCTTTCCGTGACTTCTTTACCCATAACCTAGTTAGCTAAATCTTTCAGTGCACTTAAAACTTCAACATAAAATTTAAGTCACCAAAGAGAAATAAAGAACTATCATAAGGCACTCAGAGAAATGATAAATTTGAGTGAGCATTTGTAAAATGCAACAGTCTCAAAATAGTACATCATTATTGATTATACTAAAAGATTAGACCAAAGACAAGTAGAGTAATCATACAACTGTAGAGAAAATCTCAGTATAGTTTTAGCTTATGAAACATACAAGCTACACTGAAAATACATGGAGATCACTGACTATGCCCCAGGAGGGCCTGACATGCTCTCAGGACACCTGAGGCTCAGACAGCAATCATCCCCAAAGAACAAGTGGCAAATTCAAATCTTGACGTAGAAAATTCTAGAATCGAATAGACTTTAAAAGTCATTCAATCCAAAATTCTTAATTTCTATTGGAAGAAATGCAGGTTCACCAAATCAAATCACCGAATAGCTCAGTCTCAAGTAGAACATGTACTCCTCTTCTTCAACTTAGTCCTATGTATGAGTCACTTTTGCTAACTATACAAACTTTATTTATCATTTTATTCCCTACAGTGATGTGAAGCCTTAGGCCATGCCATTACTGATCGGAAGATAAGATGATTCAATCTATTTGTAAACGATGCCTGTCAATGAATGACCAGGTACACAGAATTTGGAGAGGTGCATGAAACAGTGCTTCTATTTTGTTCAGAGACTGGACATCACTCTGTTGGGAAGCACCTGCTCAGCAGATAGAAGTTCTGCTCAAATCTCACCCCCCACCTCTGACTCTTGTGTGGTTCCTCACGGTGACCACTTCTCAGTCCAGCACAGAGTATCTAAGTCCTTTTCCGCCCAAGACTGTGGTTAAGGCCAAGTTTCCACCACATGGAACTGGCAGGAAATGGGGCTGTGCTGGAATTTCTGCACAGGTATTGTTTAGGAGTATATTTAGTTGTATATTAAATGGAGTGAGGTAATAGATGGGCTCCAGGAGATAGATTCTAGCTGCATTTATAAAGCCAGGGTGTTTTGCTTATTGTAATTTATTGTAGCTTTGGGAAGGCAGCTAGTGGGCATTATAAAAGTAGAACTTACTAAAATTTTCACTCATCTACTTCAAGTGTTGCTGTCAGATGTGGGGTGGTCTACCTACTGAAATGAGAGGAAATAGTCCTTTGGGGCCTAATCTAAGAGGGAAATAGCTACTAGAGAAATTAATCTTTCTCTTGTGGGTATTGTTTATCACCTTTCACAAGACTCTGGTATATTATGCTAGAAGAAATTTTTTTCAAGAAAATGTTGTTTTATCCCATCATGACCTGCAATATGGCCCCAGCAGAGAAGTGAAAAATGTCTTGATCTAAGAAGGAAGAGGTGTAGAGAGAATATTAGTCTCACCACAAAACAAATAACATATGCGAAATCCATCAGCCATATAATACAGCAAGTAGGTAAAACATCATATAGACCATTGCTTGCTCCCTGGAATGTTCTTCTCTAGTCAAGTGGTGACAGGAACACATTTGAAAATAAATTGCTAAGTTACTGTGGCCAGGGGCGGGGGTTGTCTCCTGGAAATGCTTTTATTATCTTAAGAAGTATGATAATATCTACCTCTGTTCAGCAAGCAGGGCCATTCTGAGAATCTTAACAAATTTATACCCCTACCTCTCACCTCTTCTTCCCCGGTATATTTCACAAGCAGCTTTGCTAACTGACTGCACCACTACAAATAGACTCTGTCACCTTAGAAATAGGCTTGTCCTTTTATAGGTAGATTGATAGACTAGGTGCCAAGGTTTTAGAACAGTAGCATGACTGGGGCAAACACCATAACCCATAAATCCAATATGAACAAATGTCCTACCCGATCCCGATGTTACTATTTGTCAAATTGCCTTTACCAAGATATAACTGCAAAATAGAGGCTATAGAAAATCATTGACTAAGGGCCGGGGATCTAGCTCAGCGGTCTAAGCACCTGCCTGGCAAGGGCAAGGTCGTGAGTTCAATCCCCGGTGCCGCAAAAAAAAAAAAAAAGAAAATCATTGACTAGTTCCTGCAAATGAGTTCCCATGCCTATAGTTTAAAAATAAAGGGGCTAATAAATAATTAAGCATTAAAAATTATTATAAGAATGTCTTAACACATGTCTTTCTAACATGACAGTAATTTGTGATAGTTTAGTATGCACTGATTGTCCCTGGATCTATGGATTTTGAAAGTTAGAATTTTTTTTTTATTTGTATCTTCTGTTTCCTTTACCAAATCATTGAAAGTAAAATAAGTTAGTAGAGTAGAATAAACTATTAACTCTTTAGTTAGAAGCTCAAAATACATCTTAGAATTTAAATTTAAGAATATTTAAATAAATATTTAAGCATACAATTTACATGCCATGGTAAGAAGATTGCTGTGGGGGAAACTAATAAAAGGTTATAGCCGATCTATCAAAAAATCATCAGAATCAGAATATTCATAAATTCAATATTGGTACTATGATATCCTTTTTTCTACACCACTTATGAGTCTTCTGGCCTTATTAGATGTTAATCCTGCTAAGTAAGGATTTTCATCAATACTAAATATTGTCAATTATAACACACATCTGTATAACACTAAAAAAAAACACACTGCCAATTTTAATTTTCGAAAGTATTTGAAAGTAATGTTGCAATGTGTAAAAAAGCTCACCTCAGAATTAATAAAAGAAGATGTTTGGATCTTCACAGGACCTATTATTGGAAACAAACAGCTAAGAGGATACGCTGAGATTCAGAATTGCTAAGTATCATTTCGAAGTACATGCCTATTCTGGAGGTCAGGTAGAGAAGCTAATCTGATTTCTACTTCTCATAGAAAAGAATAGTAATGTAAAGCAAGCCCCATACATCCTACCTATATTATAGTTAGGTTTTGTTAAATGTTTGAAAAGCAGAATCAGATTTAATGGAGAACCAATCATCATAAATAAACAGTGTGTACACTAGGACCTAATAAAAATAATCATCCAACTATTCCTGCTGTACACACACACACACACACACACACACACGCGAGACTCCTCAATATATTATTGTCCGTTTTAAATATGCTCCGTTTGAACTTTTCTTTGAAAATACCACTGGTGTTTTGGCAGCTGTCATCTTTCAGAAGTTCATGCTCACCTTGTACCCTTCCTGTTCCCATGGGCTAGCTAAGCTGAATATGCTTTTAAAACAACATTTCCCTTGAACCTCTGGAGAAGTGCACTGACTGATTGATGTCAGAGGCAATGAAGTCCCAGGATGTGAGATCCTACATCCAAATGAACCCAACCAAAAACAGCCAAAAAGTGGATTTCCCCTTCTTTTGACATTGGGAAGACATTTTATTAGAAATGTAAACATCTTCCATCTGAGAAGAAACACATGAATCTCTAACAAAGCTTTAAGTAAAGAGCAGAAATTTTCTGCCTGGAGTTACACCACAAAAACAAAATTCGGTACCAGATTCAGTGACAGAAACATAATTTCACCAATGCCTTTGGTTTTTTTTACAAAAATATTATACAACCACTTCAGTGAGTCATAAATTTCACATACTAGTCTTTCCACCTCACATTTCCTCTTAGATGTTAAGTGTCACTGTCTCAATATGACCGGATCCTTCTGTCCTAACCTGCTACTCCTGTCTTTCCTATCACTTAACGTCCTATACATCCATCCAAGTAAGATATCTTAGTGTCTTTCTTGACTTCTCATCTACTCTAGCAGCAGTCCAAAGCACACACAACCCTCTCAGTTTAATTTACCTTTTCATCAAGAATACCCTGAGGAGGCTATCATCATTTCTTGCCTGAGCTATCTTTCTGGTTCTCCCACAGTTCTTAATCCATCTTTCACAAAACTCAGAGCAGTTGTTATTATTGTTATTATTATTAATTATTATTATACAAGCCTCAGATCCTATGCCACTTTTTATAAGCAAATCAGATTATGTTACTACCCCAATTTAATTCCTCCAGTAATTTTCCATCCTACACCTTTTACTAGCTACTTTACTCTCTGCACTTTAGTTTTTTCATCTGTGAAATGAGACTAGCAACAATACCACTGTCTCATACAAGGGCTATGCTAATGAAATGACTGTATGTAAAGGTTTTAGAGTGGTGGCACATGGAAACTGTCTTACGGAGCTGAATAGATGGTGTTTACCCCCAAATTTATTTTTTCTATTAATTTTATTAGCATGTTTGTGTTACATAAATTCTTTACCAAGTCTTATATTTACTTATCTTCCCACATCTTTTTTTCTGTATTATCCATTCCTCCACTGGTTCTTTGTCTCTTCTCAAAGCCTTGGTCTCTGTCCTTCCTGTAAGAAGCAATCTTTATCTAACTCTGCATTTCTTCCTTTGTATTATCCAAGTTGTAGATTCTGTTTTCCTTCTTAATGAGAATTTCCCTGGTGAACTAAAGTAAATTAGCCCTTCTAGTGACTAGCTCCTTGACATACTTCTTTTGCAGTACTTTAAATCTCTTCGTTTCTTAATTATATATCTGTAAATATTTTTATTCAGTGATTCTCCATATAACAGAGATCGAGGTGTGTGTTACTAGCTTCCTCACTTTCAGGAAAGTATTTAACTTCTTAGGTCCTGTGTAAATTAGTTAAATTAATCCTTCTGCCTTTGGGACATAAGAGTTAAAGTAGTTAATCCATACCAAGGCTCAAAAACTACTTGTCAAATATGTGTTTGTATACACTGGCTCCTTCTTTAAAAATACTAAATAAAATGTGCTACAGAAGGCCAATCTATATACGAGTATAGAACTCACAAATGGAGATCAATGTAATATTATCCCAATACTCAAATCATTGATATGGGAATAATTTTATGTGTCAAATAAGAATAGAATAGGTCCAGTTTTCCAGAAACTTAAGGATTTCTGAGTCTGCATTTTAGATTAAAATCTTCACCCATTAGGAGATACAAAAGTTGGACCTCATAAAAAAATTTATATGACCTCCCTGCTCTCATTTCTTGAATTCTGGAACTGCATAAAGATGAGTGCCTTTGATGCACAAATCCCCAAGATAAGATTCCAAGGTGCCCTAGTACTGTTTAATAAACCTAGAGATGTCCAACAGCAGTTGGTTTTACTTAACAAAAGTATTTCTTCCTTATCTCCTTGGACTACCACTAAATACGTTAAGTTGGCACATAGATAGGGTTGCCTTTTTTGGAAAGTTCCGTGTAGCATATCCGACCTGCTAAGACAGTATTCTTGGTTGAATGAGGTAGCTCATGCTATCACTAATACATATTCTGCTCCTAAATTGTCAGCAATAAATCCTATCATAGCTAACACATCATGGCATTAGTGGTTTGGGACACCATAAAATTGCATGTGGCCCAAACCATATCTACCACTTTTTATACAGAAAGCTTTTGCGAAAACTAATGAAACTAACAATTCATTTATGCCTGAAATATAGCCAACATTTCAGAAAACACATTGCAGTTTGTAGTGGTTGCTTATCCTGATATAAACCTGCTAATCTATTTTTGATATCTCATTTTAATTATAGAAGACATAATTAATAAATTCATATCCTGGTTACCCTCAATCTGTCCACTGTGCAATTTTACCCTTCGACTTCTGTCTAAATGACAGAGCAGTTTTGCTAAGGAACAGCTCTAGATTCAGAGGTAAACACATTCATCTTCCCATTAGTTCTGATGAAATCTATCCGCAAGCAGGTTATGTGCCAGGACACTGATATATGCCATGAGGATGTACTGCTATGAACTCCATCTCAGCAAAGTCCTCCAGATGGAAAATAAATTAGAAAGCTTCCTCCAGAGAAAATGAGCTAACAGAAAAACTGTTAGTCTCTTGGTAAAGGAGCTTTGCCTAAAGTTAGTTTCTCTTGGGGAAATCCAGAGTGTATGTTCTTAGCAGTTCTAGAAAAATGTTAAATATTTCCAAACATTACAGTCTTATATACATTCAAGTAAACTTTCTTGGAAATATATCCCACAGAAATAAATCTGAAAATAAGTTATAAGAATTCACAGCAACTTGACTCTTAAAAGAATAAAATATTCGTGTTTACTCTTGCTTGACTTCAGATGAAATCTGGGAATGTAGAAGGCATGTAAAACAAAGTGTACAAAAAACTGGACATTACTTCAAACTTTTAGGAATAAATGAAAGTAGAGATAACACACAAAATGATTCAAGAAATGGAGAAAGATATGTCAGAACAAAATGTACTATACACTGTCCAACCACAACCTAGAGACATGGCAAAAATCAATGGTCAACAATCAACAGATGACACACAGGACTGTCATCCTAATGAGCAATACATAATATGTCAACACTAGTATTTGCTAATTTAGAGGGAAGGGCACTCTTCTCTGAGTAAGCAGGAGCATGCCATTGTATCAGCTTTTAATTAGACTGATAATACTACTTATAAATCCTCTTTGTTATCTGACTCAAACATACATATGTTAAGAGCCCACAAAACAGTTATCTATATTTCAATTTGGCAAAGTACTGAAAGGCATTTATTCTCAGAAGTAACTCACCAATAACATTTGTAATAGTGACTTTTCATATTTACTGCAGCACAAATTCAATGTGTAATTAAGAAGGCATAAACAGATGTTCAAAGATGGCAAAAAAACAATGTGCGGTGAAGAGCTATGAGAGGGTGGACACATTTTTTCCTATTTCTTCTGCTTAACATAAAATGAACCAAGAGATGGAAGGAAAGGTAATGAAAGGGTGGAGATTGGGTCATGAAAATAATTAGAATGCCTTCTGTACATACACCAATTCCCAATTGGTATATCAGTGAATGAATGAATGAATGAATGAATATAATCATCATGTACTGCAAACATGTACTGATAAAAATAAAAACTACAATAAATAAAGAAAATTTCTGGTACCTATGTATATACCCACAAACATAAGACTCTGAAAGCTGGACAGAAGAAGGTAGACTGGATACTGACCTCAGGGCCTAGAGATTGATACAGTGGTTGAACTGGGTTCAAGGTAAAACCAAGGAGCCAGAGACGGTGCCAATTAGAATTTAAGAGCCTTTATTAGCCAGCTGGCGACTGAACAGCAGGACCCATGCAGGGAACCACTGTGCAGTGCCGAGTAAAGGGAGAGCTAGGT
>RJWT010041254.1:0-12351 GCA_004365215.1 Cuniculus paca
GGTCACATGAGTTCCTGAGGAAACCACAGCTTGACAGTGGAGCCCAGTACATCCTGGTGCTGAGCGCTCAATCTGATGGGGCACAGAGTGCAGTCCATGTCACCAAAGGCTGGGCAGGTGTCTTAAAACAAAATGAAACTGAACCCCATGCTCATGAACCACATCCTGCTTCAGGCCCTTGAGGTTCTTGAGAGTGATACTGAAACCACTGTCATCACATCCTTCAGGACAGCAAGGGCAGCTGCTCTCCAGTTGGTCTCCTAGTCTTCATGCCTTCCCTGCCCAAGTGACCAGAACATGGCCATCAGTTCTAAGAAAGGAGAAGAGGCAGAAGGGACAGAAAGGAGGCCCTGCTGGACACACACACAAGACTGCTTCTTGAGTCCAACCTTCATGGTGTGGAATAAGAGGGTGTGGACCAGAGGAGTTCCTAGTCAACTCCCACCCCAAGAGATAAGGCTAGGTGATTCTGGTAGTATTATTAGGAGTGCCAGACAGTGACAGGCATTACTTGAAGGACCACAGGGACTTCTGTCCCCCAAATCTCAGATTCACTGTTCTGTCACTCACACCTTCAGACAAATGGCAGTCTTTCTCCTGATAATTCTCCATGATCTTCAGTGCTAGAAAATATCACTGCTGCCTCAAAAACTGAATCTCTTTGTAATTGTTAACTGAAATGACTAGGAGAAACTCCAGGGTTGGGGTGTGAGGGGACAAGAAAGGCACAGAGGTAGAGGAGACCAGGCCAGGGCTCTGTGGTCTCATGTGTGCAGATCTCAGACACTACTGGGTCTTGGCGAACAGTAAACAGCCCCAGCTGATGCCTCTGGTGGGATTTCAGACCCACTTCGATGAGGAAGAAAGTTCTGAACAGGAAGGCACTGCCAGTGCCTCTCAGTCGCCCCTACACCCGCAATTGCCATATATCTTTAACACTGTCCCCACAGATGGCTACTTCCTCCAGCACCGTGATAACCACTGGAGTGTAGGCCTCACCTCCAGAGATCCCTGGACAGGGAGCTCCAGAATCCGCTCCCCACCATTCACTACAAGCTCTACTCCCCACGCCCAACCTCGTGAAGCTTCAGTTCCTTTACCTGACAAAGGGAAAGAATAACCTTCTCTATGGTTTGGATATGGTGTCTGCGTGTCCCTCAAAGGTTTTTGTGTTGATTTAATTCCCACTGTGAGATATTAAGAGGGTGGAAACTTAATCCAAAGTTAGTGTCTAGAAGTAGGGCCTTTGGAAGGTGAGTGGGCTTAGATAAGGCTATCAGGGTGGAGCTCTATGATTGAATACTGGTAGCTTTATCAGAAGAGAGACCAGAGGAGATACACACAAATTCTGTGTCTCTCACCATATCATGCCTGTGCCACTTCCACATTCTTCCAGCAAGAAGACCACCAGTACATTTGCGTCCCTGAGCCTCCAGAACTCTGAGCTAAGTGCCCCTCTTTTCTTTATAGTTAATCAGTCTCAGGTATTTCATTATAGTGACACACACAGACTAATGTAACCCTTGACCTAAGGGTATAAACAGCCCATAAAAGAAGACATATGAATGCTAACAAACATATAAAAGCTTGCATCTAACACTATACCATTTAAATGCATTTAACTCAGTGTTTACATCCAGAAAAGATAATGGAGTGACTGGTAGATAAGATGAGAGGGAGTATCTTTCCATTTACACATCTTTTTAATCTTATGCTTGTATCACCTTTTCTTTTTAGTTTTTGTTGTTTTTGGGGTTTTTTTGCGGCACCAGGGATTGAACTCATGACCTTGCACTTGCCAGGCAGGCACTTAGGCCACTAAGCTAGATCACTGGCCCTGTATCACCTTTTATAAAAATAACATTTTAACATATTAACATTTTGGTGTGAGTTTAATCTCACTAATAACCAAAAACTTGCAAATGAAAACAATACAATCTTTCTAACCTATCAAATTGAAAAAAATGCACGCGATATTAACTTTAAGCCTGGTTACTGCTATCACTTTTGGGGAAAAGAATTTGAAAATATGTATCAAAAGGCTTAACAATGTTTATGACTTTAATGATCCTTCCAGGATTGTACCCTCAGGAAATGATTGAAATCACAAAGAGGTCTGAAACAGACTATAGTTTTGAAACTTTTGTTAACCAGGAAACCTCCTAAATATTCATGACTGGAGGAAAAAAAAAAAAAAAGCTAGAGACTAATGCCAAAACTGATGTGTGGCTATGTGAGCACAAAAACATATATATGAAGAGATTTGAAACAACACAGGAAAACATAATTTCCTTCCTCAAGCTTCACTTTCTAAAGATTCCACCACCTTCTAATAATGTCACAGGCTGAGGGCCAAGCCTTCAAGAGATGGACCTTGGGAGAACATTTAGGATTCAAACTATAATATGAACTATGTGTCACAAATGTCTAACTATTTGAAGACTAGCTGATTATCTTCAGGAGATGTATCAACAGTTTGTATCTGTTAGACCTAAAAGGATGAGATTTCTTTCTGTCTACAATCTCTTAGCAGATTGCCTATCATTAATATCACATTGATTTAATGCTTCTTTGATAATAAAGATAGTTTCTTTACAGGAGAAGAAAGAGGAGGAAGAGAGAGAAAGGAGGACAGGAGGAAAAGGAAGAAGCTACCTTTTGTTAACTCTTCTGGTATTGCACAAACACAGGGATGGCAATGATGATGACAGCTGATATTATTAGCACAAAAACAAAAACTGAGAAAAATAAAGCAGGGGTAGTTTTTTTCACTCTAAGACAGGAGATGGAACATTCTTCCAACCACTGCCACTGAAACCCCCAAGGACCCCGTGATCTGCAAGGATCACCTAGCCCCTTCTCCTTTACCCCATCAGGAGAGTCCTAGCACAGGTAGAAGGCAGGGACTCCAAGGATCAGCATTCAAAAGTGGCTGCAGTAGTCGATTTGAAAGCCCTTCCCAACCCAATCTTGGCCAAGACCAAAGCCAAATCCACTTCTTTTCCCACAGTCAAGCCAGTGGGCTACCCAAGGATAGGACAATCACTTCCTGAAGGATTTCATGCTGGTCATGAGAGAACCACACATTCTACAAAAGTAATCTCTAAAGTTAAATGTTGTCTTAGTTACTTTTCTTGTTGCTGAGACAAAATACCTGATGCTCAAAGTTAAGGGAGGAAAGGTTTATTTAGCTCAGTTTGTAGAGATTTTGGTCAAAAATCTGCCGGCTCCAAGACAGTACAGCTTGGCAGAGGAGAACAGTTCATGGTGGACAGAATGTAGCAAAGCAATTAGGGACCTCAATAGCATCTTTCTGCCACTTTCATATTGTATAGAGGCTGCTGGGACTAGGGCAGTGCTAAATGAATCAGTGGGCTGGATTAGTAATCACACACCTTTAATTCCAGCGTCACACACTCTAGATCGAATCACTTCTGAAAAAGCCCCACCTTTGAGCACACGAGGCTTGGGAGGGGGAACATCTAGCCCCAAACCATAACACGTGTGGTCCCACGAAGGCCCTACTTTTCCTTGACAAGCCACCATCTCCACTCTCCCTGGACCTTTAGAGTGTAACATATTCTGGCTAAAAAAAATCCAATAAAACTACAACTACGCATTAATATTTCATGTTTCCACAGAACCCTTCACTTCTGCCAGGGAGCCAGTTCAAGATTGGAATGCAAGGGCTAGGGGTATAATTCAGTGGTAGAGTGCATGGCTAGTATGTATAAGACCCTGAATTTAATCTCCAGTGTAGAGGTAGGAGAAAAATGGGGGACAGGAGGTAGGTAGAGAATGAATGAAGCATAGGCAACATGGACTGGGGAGTACACTCTGCCCAACATATGGCAAGATAGGCCTGAGGTACCCATTCTTTCATTTTTCCAAAAGATGCTGGGAAGCCAGACTTTTATTTTTAATTTCCCAATTTTTATATGTTGTCAATGAATTCAAACTTGAAACACTGTGCAGACCAAATAAGCCACGCTGAAGGCCGAAGACCACTTGCTGACAGCCCCTGACTTACCTCATCTTGCGCCTTCCTAACTCCAGTCCTGTGCAGGAGGCTGAGTGCACATTATCTTTCACAGCAGTGGAAACTGCAGGATACTACAGGAGGTAGCTCCCAGCTAGCAGGTGGCCAGGGTAGGCTTGGAACCCAGAAATCCTCTCGGTTTGGTTCTCCAACCACCAAAGTTCTGGGCCCTGTCCCAGAAGTCAGTTTATCTAAGGGAGCTGGGTCAGCAACACACAGCCTTTCAGCCTCACACACAACAGTCTTGCTCACCATCTGGAAGCCCCGGTGAGTGTGATTCTGAAGCCCTGTCTGTAACCCTTCCCCTCCCACTTGAGAGAACATTCACAGAAATACAAATGACTGAGCTCACCATTGTTACAAGGATAACCCTGAATAGACCCTACCTTAAAAAAATAATAATAAAAGAAGAAAATCCTTCATAAACATCAGTATTTAACTTTTGTGGGAGCATAATCTATTGAATTATTCATTTATTTTTCCCTCCCCCACTTCTTGCCTTTATTACCTTCTTACTTTAGGGCCATCTGGGTTGTGGGGATTGAAAGGCTTCAAAGCTCACCCAAGAAATTGTGTTAGACTGTCTTAGAGGGAAGGAAAAGATGGGTTATCTTGGGTCTGGGAGAAGTGCAGACCACACAGCCCAGGGAAAGTTTCCTCAAAACCAGGGAGCCCATGAGAATGGTTTGGTGTCTTCTTTCCATACCTCCTTCAGAAGAGACAGTAAGTCTTAGGCTCTGGAAACCTCCAGAAAGTAAAGGGAAGATTGGCTGAAACCAGGGTGGCCCAGGGAATCCTCCAACTGTCCTGTTTTCCAGAAGACCTGTAGGGACTTCACATGGTCTGGGTGAGAAAGGGCTGGAGGGAAGGGGCCTCAACAAGTATAGATTAAATCTCTTACCAGCTGTTATGGTTGATACATTGTGTCCACTTGAGCAGTTTAGAAGTTTAACTGAGAGACTCAGCAGGGAGCCAGGATTCTTACTTTGTAAATATCCTCATCCTGTGCAAAGGAGGGCAAGGACATTTTGTGAGTGTTACACCCACTCTGAAGTGGGGTGGGTGGGCTGTGTACAATATAAGGGAGGAGAAGAGGCTTGTCTTTCGCTTTTGCTATGGCTGCCGCCTTGAAGTGTTGCCCCAGTGCCATGCTACCCTGCCTTGGAGCCAGCTGATTATGGACTAAAATCTCCAGAAACTGTAAGCTAAATAAACCTTTCCTTGCTTCACTTTGGATGTCACATGTTTTGTCCCAGTGATGAGAAAAAAGTAACCAAGACACCAGCCAGTGGGTTAGGTTTAGTAGTATGTCTTAATTAAGTGAAAAATTTTAAGTGAGCCATTCTTGCACACCAAGTCAAGGTTGTGAAATAAAATGTATAACCACTCTTCTATTATTAATCAGCAGATAACTGGCACTGTACCTCACAGCTGATGGAGGTCACTTCCTTTATCCATTCATTTTATTTTTATTACGTTACATATAGTATTTTATTACATTAGTCTATATTTATTAAACAGCCACACCAGGCTGGGTGCCAAAGGTCAACAATGAACAAACCAAAAAAGGCCCTGGTCCCATGGCATTTAATTTCTACTAGCAAGGGACAAGTCTGATGACAATGCTTAGGTTTGATCCAAACTGTCCTACAAAAGGTTTATGTACTCAGCAATGAACTGAATCAATCCATTGATGAGTTCATAGTTGAATGAGCTGCTAGAATGTGGAAACCAGTTGGAGGAAATAGGTCACTAGGATATGAGTTCAGATGGTACAGCTCTTCTCTGGCTCTCCCTGCTTTCTCTCTCTCTTTGCTAGTGTGCGTAGCTTTCCTCCACCAGGCCCTCCCACTATGATGCTTCTGCCTTGGGGCCAGCCAAACATGGACTGAAACCTCTGAAACTGGGCTAGAATAAACCTTTCCTCCTTTAGGTTGTGCATGTCAAATGTTTTTCCCCAGGAATGAAAAACTGACTAATAAAAACAATAAATTAATAGACAACAAAATATGTAACATGCCAGAGGGTGAAATACATTGTGGGAGAGAAAAAGAAGAGGGTAAGAGGAGATAAGGAGCTTGGAGCCTGCGAGGTGCATTCCACGCAGGGTGGAGGGCAGGACAGGTAGGAGGTGGTGAAGTGGTTTCTAGGGAAGAGCATTCTGGGAGGACGAGCGCCTTCAAAGGCCTGAGGTGTGGGGATGGTTTGAGAAGCGGGGCAAGTAGTAAGTGATGTGGCATCAGATCACAAGAGCAATGTCACTTTTCTGTGCTCTTGTGAAGTCCTCTTGGGAGGAGGTGGGACAACTTCATCTTCTGAGGAGCAAAGAACTCCACAGGGTCATCTGGAGTCTGTGAGAGCTGGGCCTACGCTCGTCCCACTCCCCTGCCTCCATCCAGCCTCCCTGCCCTGCCAGGTCCAGAGGAGCCAGAAGGGTGTCTTCACCTGGACTGAAGTAGAAGTGTCACCAGCTGCCAGCTGCACTGTTTGCAGATTGATGCCGTAATCACCGGGTTCCTCTCCCTTGCCTGTCTTGCTCCTCCCTGACGACTGACTCATGATTTTTCTGTGAAGCTTCAGACACTAACGTCCCCCAAGAGAACTTCAGTGGGGGAGGAAAGTGGTTTCATTCTCCAGGTTCACCTGGTGGGGGGGCTTTCATCTGGAGCAAAAGAAAAGGTGCTGCAGGTTCCTGGCCTCCAGAGGGAAAGAAGTAGATGTGAGGAGCAAGTGGAGGCCCCAGAGCAGATGGGAGCTCCCTAGGCAGCAGAGCAGTGGCCCCCTCAAGACCCTTAGACCTTAGCCCTGTGCCCCACCTTCTGGTGAGAAGGCAGCATCCTGAACTCTAAAGCCACATGGTTTCTGCAGAGCCTGCGGGTGCCCACAGTGAGGAGGCAATGCACATGGTGCCACTCAGCCAAAGAGTCCATAGAGACACAGAGCAAGTCCCAGGCTGGGCTCTGAGGCCAGGCATTACCTCCAGCCTCAGATCTACAATAGGAGCCTGGGTTCCCCATGGCTAACCTGACCCATGCCTCGCCTTCCAGACATTTACTGCTCCCCAATCCCCCACTTCCTATTCATCTCTCACATCTCACCTCCTGGCCAGATCCACACATGTGGGCACTTGGGCCATCTAATAATGTCACACCCCTTCCAACTACTCTTTGTTAAATACTTGCTCAACATTCAAAACAAGGAGGGGCTGTCTGTGGGGAGCCACAGGTAGGGTGGGGACAGGGAGTGCACACATCAGCTCTCCAGTTTTTCTCTGCACTCAGGTCCCAAACTTGGCCCCACAGCAAATACAGTGAAGACCCCTATCTTCTTGAGAGCACCGAAGTGCTGTGGACATGGAGGAGGGTCCCCTCACGCATCTATTCTAACCACTCTCCTAACCAGAGCTTGTATAGGTCCTGTTTCTCCTTATTACATGCCCTGGACTCCGCGTGCATATGTCTGAGACTAGCACCCACATTCTCCCCTAAACATGCAGACCCCAGTGCAGCATAACTTCAACCATGCCATTCCTCATCCAGGCTCCTGCTACTTCCACTTTTATGGGTCTGTGCACTTGTTACAGCAGCTTTTACAAACTAATACATCTGGAGTTTGCTCTCTGATCCTCTATGCCAAAATCTTGCTCTTTTTCCTTCCAGGCTCACTCAAATCCTAACCTTGTCCAGTGTTTCCTAAACAGGACCCTGTGAGCACCAAGCCAGCCTTTCAGCCTCTGCAGAGAGTACAGGGAAAATGGTGAAGCCTAGAGTTGGACCAGGTATCTGGGTGGTCAGAAGTAGAGCCCCCACTCTGCTTCCAGCAGAGCAAGGGTACACAGGCTCCTATACAGCCCAAGACTCTAGAGGCTTCTCAGTCTCCCAACTCCAGCAGTAATGAACAAGAATCTGCATCACCTTCTTGCATGTGTCATCTAAGATATAAACTTTTCATGGATATTTGAAACACATTCCTTTTCCCATCAGCGCTCCTTAAAAGCAACATTTTGATTCATCTCAGATGCCAAAGACTAGACAGCACCATGCAATACAAATACAACAGAAGTCACACATGTAATTTGAATTTTCCTGGTAACCATATTATAAGAAAGAGAAAACACATATAATAAAATTACACAGAAGGAAATACACATGCATGCAAATGAATGCATGTAAAACTGGTGAAATCTGAAAAAGGTTGATAGATCGTATCAATGCTGACTTCTTAGTTATGAGGTTGTACTATATTGTTTGGAAAGATGTTACCTTTGCTGGAAATTAAGAGAAAGGTATACAGATTCTCCTTGTGTTATTTCCTATAGCTGTGTATGAGTCTATAATTCTCAAAAAGATCTGCAAAAGTAAAAGGAAATACATAAGATTAAATTTAATAATACGTTTTATTTAATCAATATATTCAAAACATTATCATTTCTACATATAAAGAATATAAAATTAAATGAGATCTGTCATATCCTTTCTTTGTGCTGTGTCTTTGAAATTCAGTGCACATTTTATACTTACATACAGTGCAGGTCAATACAGCCTAGCCGTGTTGCCAGCGCTCAGTAGCCACATGGACTAGTGGTTGTCCTGCCGGACAGTGTGAACATAACAAAGACTTAGATGCTTGGCCTGCAGATGCCCCACGAATAACAAAGCAAGACAAAGCTTGGGATTTCTGGCTTCATTTTGTATCTGTTTCCTTTTTACCTTAGAACTTTGGGTCAGTTCCCTGCTAAGTTTTGCACATAGGCATATTAATCACATAAGGAATGTTTTCTAAAAACTGGTAACACAAAACTTATTAAGCCTAAGTTTACCTACCTTATGTCATCCCACTTTGAGACTGAAGACACGAAGATAAGGCATTTTCAAGATTTGCAGGGACATTCAATTGCCAGCTTTTACAATGTCCTGTTCTAGACCCCTTGAAGTGAAGCCCAGAAACCTCCTGTTCATCGTCCTAATCCTGCAGTCACCTCTGATTCCAGGAAAGGCACAGCCTTACAGACTATCTCATGATGAGGCCACCCTCCACACCCAAATAGGAGCCATCATCTCAAGGGGACTGGATTGCTACCTCAGATCAGAAGGACATCTCTGGAGTTACCTCACAGAACTGGTCTTTAGAAAGCAATCGGCCAGACAATAGTGTGACTAGAATTCCTTACCTTGCCCCACTACGTAAACTCTTCAGTTATGCAAGCCTCCAACCCTTGCCTTTATTCCCCTCTTCTGCAAAACCTCAAAATTTCTGTCAGTCCCAGGAAGACAGATCTTGAACTCTACATCTGCTCTCTGTGGCATGGCCCTGCTGGTGAAAGTGCCTTTCCTATGCTTCACCACTGTTTATCTCCTTAAGTGGCATTTTGGGATGATGACTAGGTCGGGTCTTTTAGAGCCCCCTAGATCTGGGGCTTTTACCCTAAAACTCTGGTAACAAAAACAAACCAAAAAAAAAAAAAAAAGGTCTCTCAGTTTATGCTTGCTGCTTGAGTGAATGACTGACTGAATGAATGAATGAACCAATTAATCTACCTGAACCAAGAGGGGTCTGACAGTGGCATGCAGAATGGTGCCCCCACCAGCTAGAGGGTCCTGGAGAGGGGCCAGAAGTTGTGGGAACATTTACTCTGATGGTTAAAAGGGAACTCAGGAGATAACCTTGATTTAGAAGGACAGCAGCCCAGTCAAACATGGAAGAAAGAGAAAGCACCTGTGAATTCCTGCCTCCCTTAAGCCTTCCTCTGAGTGTTGTGGTCATTTCCAGAAACAGCAACAGTGATCCCAGGAAGTTCTGCTCCTTTGATCTGCCGGGAGGAAGGGGTAGCTGCTGGCTGGAAAAGTAAGGAGGTGTGGGGCACCTGGGCTTTCTTTGCCCAGAGAAGGCACAAGCACACCACAAGCAGCACCCGTCTAATGCAATCTCAGGCTGCAGGGATCATGGGTGCATCTTATTCTACCAGAACCTCCAGTACGCTCCACGCATGCCATTCAACACACATCTGACTTTACTGACTTATTTTCATTCCCTCCAAAGTCAGGGGCTCTGCAAAACCTGTTGGTCCCACCCAGAAGGAGCCAGCAAAACCTAGCCAAAGTCATTCTCCTGAAAGACCAGGCCCTTGTGATTCACTGGAGAGAATAGCCACATTGTTCCCCCACTCAGACTGCGTAAGGCTAAACTGAGACCCAAAAGGTCATCAATTAATCACACTGAGCACTGGGGTATGAAAATATAGTTTAAAACCTCTAATAGCTTCTACCATCTGTTCTTCCAGCTTAAAAGCGCAACCTGGCCCCCCAGGTCGAGACCCCAAATCCAGTCTCTAACATCTGCCTGTTTTATAAAACCTCCATTACGTCCCACCTGGCTTCTCTCACTGTCCTGATTACTGTCTCCTCCAAAACCTGCACCATTTATAGGCTGCACCACACAATGCTGAGCTTATTTATACTGTTTGACATAAATTTTCATTTTGTCTCATTAAATGTTCTGTAAATTCATTAAGGACATGCTTCACATTTAACAATTCTTTAGTAACATCCTTCTTCCAGTACAAAGCTGAGTGGGTGTTTAAATGAATGTTTGTCAATTGTTAGGGAAAAGTTTTGGGATTCCTCTGGTTTGCATCCATTCATTCAGCAACTAATGTCAGGCACTGTGCTAGCATCTGAGAATTCAGAGACAAATAAAACATCTTTTATGTTTTTTACAAGGCTTTTACAAACTGTGTGACTCTATGCAAGTTACCTACCACATCAGTAATAAGTGAGGAAGACTATTTAATAGGATTATGGTGAAGATTAAATGAAATAACCCCCATTTAGGATTATCTGTTTAAATTAGAGTCTGGACCAGCCTGGGCTACAAAGTGAGCTCAAGGCCAGCCTGAACGGCATAGTGAGACCCTGTCTCAGAAACACCAGGGCTGGGGATCTAGCTTAGCAGTTTAAGCACCTGCCTGGCAAGTGCAAGGTTGTGAGTTCAATCCCCAGTGCCGCAAGAAAATAAATAAATAAATAAATTAGAGTCTGGCTCATAATCCCACAGTAAATGTTAGTAATATGTGTATTTTTTTGAAACAGGGTCTTGCTATGTAGTCCCTGTCCTTAAACTCACTGTGTAGCTCAGGCTGGGCTCAAACTTGCAGCTATTCTCCCACCTCAGCCTCCTGGGTACTACGATTACAGGTATGTGCCACCACACCCAGCTAAATATTAATAATTACTATTACTGCCTGATGTGTCCCGCACTTATTTGTGTGTGTGTGTGTGCGTGTGCACGTGTATCTAGAGTGATACCTTTAGGATAACAGGTAGGGTTAAGAGCTAAATTGGGAAATTATCAGGTGCAAAGTGAACGTACGTGAATGTCAAAGAGAAGAAGTTAAATCTTGTAAGAGGTAAAATTTCCCTGGAAAGAACAAGTGTCAGAAAGAAATGGATTGAAGAGAGATGAGCAAGGAGGAAGAGAAGAAATCCAAGAGTAAGCAGGTATCACAGTGTCCCCTAGGGACTTTGGGGAAGGGACAGAAAACAGCCATTCCCAGCCTCGTGCTGGGCTGGATGCACACTGGGTCAGGGCAGCACTAGAGGGAGCTTGCAGTGGGTCAGGGCAAGGCATTTATTTATTTGTTTTTTTATTTATTTTATTTTTAAAATTTATTTATTTATGTATTTATTCTTTTTGGCATGGCATTTAAAGAGACTCTCAACTGTCAGGCTTGTGCAAGTGTAGGGTTGATACCTGCAAATGGGGCCTCCTTAAATTTTGCTCCTTAGCCCCTTACTTAGGCTCACTCTGGTTCCAGCCCTGCAGCAGGTGAAGCAGTTCTTCAGGCAGCACAGCGCACACCCCAGGCTGCAGTCTGCTCAGCATCGTTTCTCCTTTCTAGGACATCCTTCCCCTCAAGAGTCATACTCTGGATAGATAATCTTGCAGCCCCACATGGTCCTAATCTCCTGGGGTGTACCTGTGTCTCAGGGCAGTGGAACAGCAGGCTTTGTGGGAGGTGGGGGGCTAGCTCAGAGAAAGAGCCTTTGGATACACACATGAAGGCAGCACAAAGTCAGGCTGTCCTTTTCCCTGACCTCATTTCATATCCTCCAGTCTCAGGTCTGCACTAGCCACATGAGGCAGCCTGGATCTGCACCCTGGAGTGTGGGAGGAGGACAGCTGGAGTGAAGACAAAGTGGGGGTGGGGGAAGTCACCTGCACTTGGAAAAGGAAGAAACAGGCCCTGCATCAGCGCCTGTCTACCGTGCAACTGCATAGAAAGCAACAGGACCATGGAGGGCAGAGTGTGCTTA
>RJWT010041255.1:0-12355 GCA_004365215.1 Cuniculus paca
CTGAATACATATGTCTCCAAAATGGTCACTGAAAGGGCCAACAAGTATGCAAAAATGTGCCCTCACATCACTAATCATCAGGGAAATGCAAATAAATATTATGAGAAATGTCATACTTGTTAGGATGGCTAGTCTCAAAGATAAGAGTTAATAAAGTTTTTTATTTTTTTGCCATTACATTATTTTAATTTAATTTTTATTTTAAAGAGAATAAAATCAAACAAAACTAAACAGAATAAAGCCAACCAGAACAGAACAATGAAAGTGATACAGGACTTCAAAACAAAATAATAGGAAATCAACAATGGCCACTATAATGTCTCTTGTTATCTTCAAAATAGCTGTCCATACCATCAAACATAATAAAATCAAACAAAACAATACAAAATAAAACCACTCAAAACAAAAGAAGGAAGGTGTATTTAAAGAGAATAAAACCAAACAAAATAAAACAGAATAAAGCCCATCAAAACAAAACAGTGAATGTGGTACAAGATTTCAAAACAGGACAATAGAAAATCAACAATGGCTACCATAATGCCTCTCGTTATCTTCAAAATTGTCACCAGTATCATCAGACATAACAAGACCAAACAGAATGAAACTAATCAAAACAGAACATTGAATAAAACAAAACAATAAAACAGAACAAAACAGTGAGAACAATATTGAATTTCAAAAACAAAACAGAAGGAAGTCCCCTATATTTGCTACACTGCACACTGTTATCCTCTCAATAGAGGCCTAGACCACTGGCCTCAGGTCTGCAAAGTCAACCAAACAACAGAAGCATTAAGTTGTTTTGGTATCTCAGATGCTATCAACTCAGCCTGTCCTCCGAATCAGCTGGTTGCTTACTGGGAGGGCAAGGGGGATGTTCTTGTCTCCCAATCCATGTGCTGGTTGGTCCATGGGAAGGGTGAATTGGGTCTTGTTTTTCTTGTTACTCCTCCCAGGCCCAGTATGGCTTCCACCGACTCATGGGAAGAGTGAATTTGACTTGTTCTCCTCCAGGGATCTTCATGGCTTGTGCCAGGTTCTGGGAAGGGCAAATTTGCTTTTCATTCTTCTTGTTACTTCTCCCAGGCCCCTATAATACAGTTTTAACAGGATGTGAAAAAGAAAGAAAGAAAGAAAGCCCCAATACAAAAATTTTTTGTTTAATTGAGGATTAGGAAATTTATGCAATTAGATTTTAGTACCAAAATCCATTAATATAACAGAAACATCAATAATAAATTTTCATGCTGTGTTGCTCTAAAACTTTGGATATCACAAAAATATGAGAATTGGTTTGTTGAGTCTGCACTGAAAGCTGCATTGAAGAAACAGAAGAAGGCAGCATATGGCCACACAGAAAATGAGAGTCACCAGAGTCAGGGAGAGTGAGCTGACTGAGCACCAAGAATGTAGGACACAAGGGGCATCTTGTATTTTCGTCCCCAATCCCACATTCTGGATAGGATTGGCCTCCCATACAGTCACGAATTTTCCCAAACAGTTGATGCTATTATTCTTCAATATTTATGAACATTATATTTATCAGGTTTTAGAAAATGAACAACTTCAAATTAGACCAAGAGGAATTTTGGCCAGAAATTCATTCTACATTTCCTCTGACCACACCCACACAAACATACCTCCACATATACTTTATGTAATGTACTATTTCAATTATATTGAATTTCTTATGAAGTAAGTGAATACAGATTTTTCCCTTTTTAAAAAAATATCTGCCCTAATTGTATGTTCCTAGAAATTATATGTTATACTCAGTCTGAAATGCAGGCAAGTACATGGTAAAAGCATGTGTAGGCAGCTCCAGGCTCTGTAAGGGGAGCAAGGCCTTTCATCTGGGTGATGAAGATCCTGTGTGTCCACCACCATTGCTTCAGCCACACTGGGTCTGAATTGTCAGTCTCGCTCAATGAGCTGCAAGACTTTTGCCTGCAGTAACAACAGCCTATTGTTTTTATATTCTCTGATCCTTCCTATCCTTATTAAAAGTCAACTGTAGTTATATCAGATTCATGACAGCTGAGATGTATCCTGCAGTGAGATTTCTACTCAGTGTAGTGCTATACTCTTTGCCTATGACAAGCATTACCCATAGCCCATGTGGGACTGTTGCTCTGTTAGTCCCAGCTCATAAAAGTATCCTTGCATTCCACAGTCATATCCCTGTGTCTCCTCTTCCCATCACATGAAAGATATGGATGTTATCCACCACACAACTTTTCATTTGAACAAAACCACAATATGACTCAAAAAGTACTAAGTTTCTTTTCAGATAGATATGGAGGTAAGTTTTTGGAAATGCTTCCTGAGCAGTATCTTTGCTTTGAAATTGAGATCACCAGAAATGTCTCAATGCAATCCTATTTCCTCGCAGAGAATACAGGCTCCCCATACATGAACAGGATAAAGCAAAGGTGACTTGAATTGCACTTACCACTGACCTCTGTGCCCCCGAGTGAGTCCCAAAAATAGATAATGAATTTTGAACTGTTTCAAATTTCACATATTGGCTTAAAAATTTTTCCTTGTTTTTTAAATATCAAAACAGGTAACTTATTGAAATACATATAAACTTCAACTAGGGCATTAAACAATTGGCTGTAATAAAATAATGAAATATGAAAACACCCACTATACAATAGGCTGGAAGTAATCAAATCAAGTCCAAGTTTTGATCTTGAAATAATTCTATGATCCTGGCTCCTGATAAGATGAAATTGTCCTACCAACAGGAATAATAGCCTCTGAGGGATTTGCTTTCCTTTGAACAATAAGAAGGCGGAAAAAGGCGTCATTGGAAATTTGGATTGGGGCAATTTGTTTGTACTTAAAACTCTGCTTAATAAGTTATCGCTTTCTAGAGTTACAGTTTGTTTAACTCGTTATTAAAATAAAAATTTTAGGTTTTGTAGTTCATTTGTGAATGCAATAAAAAAAATTTACATAAGAATACTAGTCTTAATTGCTGACATAAAAATAATATAATCCTTTATGAAAGTCTTACAACATAGAAAGGCATAAAGAAAAAAATAAAAATCATACACTATACCACTCCTTAAAGACAACCACTGTTAACACATCAGTCTGCTTTCAATATTTTTTAATTTATAAAGTCACAAATACATTTCAAGAAAAATAAATGTTTGTTTTTGTATTTTCATTTTCTAAAATTACACTATATTAAAGACATGTTTCATGGTAATATAGATACGTATCATCTTTTACAATGGCTGCATAATATTGCATTGTTTAACACACTATATTTCGAATATTCCATATTGATAAAAATCTTGGTAGTCATGATTTCTGATTACCATAAACAGCACTGCAAAATGTCAGGACGTCTTGGCCCTCTGCTCACCTCCTGTTCTACAGCCAGATGTCTAACAAAGACAGGGTTGGAGACCCTTAGTGTAAAGAGCTATCTTTGCCTATATTTATCTCATAATTTCTCTAGAAAAATTAATAGAAGGGGATTTACAAGACCAAAGTGTACATGCCCTTAAAATTTTGAGAGATATTATTTAATTGCCCCCTAAATAAATGTATAAATTTGAACTCCTGCTGGCAGTTTGTAAGGTTTCCATTTCTCCACCTCTGCTCTAAAACTCAAGTTGGTCAATTTCAAGAAACTTGGCCAAGATGGTAGACAACAGCAAAAATGTCACTTATCTAATTTTTATAACTTAGGTTGCCATGGAGTTTACCCAATACAAAATATTTTGAAGTGTGGCCAGAAAATTAAGACATTGCATAAAGATGTCCTTGGATGTCATTTCCTTCCAATTCGGAGCATGTTGACTTTAGTGCAGTCACTAGCAATGAGATTTGAAAGGCAGCAGGATCAATAAGGTAAAAAATAAATTAAAGACTTTTAGTTTCTGGTCCACTATTTAGGACTGTAGTCCCCAACTTTTCTGGCACCAGGGGTCAGTTTTGTTGAAGACAGTTTTTTCATGGTTGGGGATAGGGGTTAGTTTCTTGTTTATCAATATATATTTGTGATACATAATAATTACATTCCTCAGAGCTAGCATCATTGCCTCAGCTCCATCTCAGCTTATCAGGAGTTAGATTATTGGGCACGTGCAAACTAGATCCCTCACATGCAAGGTTCACTATAGGGCTCACCCTCCTATGACAATCTAATGTTGCTGTGGATCTGACAGGATGTGGAACTCAGGTAGTGATGTAAGCAACAGGGAGCTACTGTAAGTAAAAATTGAGCTTTGCTCTTTGGCCCTCTACTCACCTTCTCTTGTATGGCCTGATTCTCAACTGGATCAAGGGTTGAAGAACCCTGGTCTAAGGAATTTTGGAGTCACCACTCCATTCTAACAACCAGTAGAAAACTGGGGAAGCTAAAAAGTCAATTTTCTCAGATTCCTAAGGAAAGTGAGGTCATAGGACAAAGAACTGAATGATTAATGCCTTTGATGGGCTTATTAGTAGATAGGACACAGCTGAGGAAAGAACCTCTGAGGTTCAGAGCATCTTATTAGGACCCTGCAAAACTGAAATGCAAAGAGCACAAACTGAGTAAAACAGAGCAGACTATCCAAAAACTATGGCACAAATATAGAAGGTGTCCATGTATAATGGGAAGACCAGAAGGAGAAGAAAGTGAAGAAAAGAAGAAATTTTTGATACAATAAAGGTTTTGAGTTTTCTCCAAACTAATGCTAAACACCAAACCATAGACTCATGAAGCTTCGATAACCGTAAGCAGTATAAATGCTAAAAGAGCCTTACTAGCCAAGTCATTTTCAAGGCACAGAAAGCTAATAATTAAAAACAAATCTAAAAGAAGCCAGAGGGGGAAATAACACTACCTACAGAGGAGCAGTAATAAGAATGATTTCTGATTTCTCTCAGAAACCATGAAAGTAGAAGAGAATGGAGTGATCTATTTAAAATGTTGGAGGTAGGATAACACTAACAACCTAGAATTCTGTATCCTGTGAGGTTAACCTTTGAAAGTGAAGAAATACAGCCTTTCTCGGACAAACAAAAAAAATTTTACATGTGTTGCATAATATTTACATGTGTTGCATAATGTTTACATTAATACATGTGTTGCGTAATGTTTACATTCATCTTTGTGGACAGGTACACATACTTAATGTATCTTACTTCTTTTTATTCCCCTCTCTTCTACCCTCTTTCTCCTTCCTCCACCTTTGGATCTCCTTCTTATTTCCAAAAGATATCTCTGGGGACTGGGTCTGGTGTTGCACACTTGTAATCCCAGCACTTGGGAGGATGAGACAGGAGGATCATTGTGAGTTCAAGACCAGCCTGGGCTACAAAGTGAGCTCAAGGCCAGTCTGAATGGCATAGCGAGACCCTATCTCAAAAAAACAAGGACTGGAAATTTAGCTCAATGGCATAATTGCCTATCTGGCAGGCATGAGGTCAAGAGTTTGATCCCCAGTGCCCAGGGGTGTGAGGGGCAGATATCCCTGTTTCCTATTATCTATCTTTTTAGTTATTAATGATTTGAACTTCTCATACAAGAGAAGTTATGCAATATTTAGGCTTGTGTGTCTGATTTATTTCACTTAACATTGTTTTCTCAAGGTACACCCATTTTCATACAAAAAATTGACATCTATCCTTCTTAATAGTAGAATAGTGCTCAATTATGTATAAATACCACATTTTCCTTATCCATGCTTCTGATGATGGACATATAGGCTATTTCCAAGATTTAGCTATTACTAAGTGTGCTGCTTTAAAGATGAATATGTGCATATCACTGTGATTTGATGTCTTTAACTCTTTTAGGAAAATACCTAGATGGGAAATAATAGGTGAAAAGGCACTTCTGATTTTAGGTTTTTGAGGGATTTCCATACTGGCTTCCATAGTGGTTGTACTAGTTCACATTCCCATCAACAATATAGAGGCTTCTTTTCCCCCAACGGTCTCTCCAGCATTTGTTATTACTTAATTTCTTGATGATAGCAATTCTTTCTGGAGTAAGATTGAATTTTAGTGTTGTTTTAATTTGCATTTCTCTGATGACTAGTGATGTTGAACTTTTTTTCATGTATTGATTGACTATTAGTACTTATTATTCTGAGAAGTACCTATTCATTTCAGTTGCCCTTTTTAAAAAAGTTGGGTGTTTTATTTTGAGAAATTATTTTTATAAGTTCTCATGTTAGTCCTCTGTCAAAGGTGTAGCAGGAAAAAATTTTCCCCATCTGTAGATTCTTTTTTTTTTTTTTTTTTTTTTTTGCAGCACTGGGGACTGAACTCATGACCTCACACTTGCCAGGCAGGTGCTTAGGCCACTGAGCTAAATCTCTAGCCCTTGTCTTTGTGAGACAGGGTCTCACTATGCTGTTCAGGCTGGCCTTGAGCTCACTTTGTAGCCCAGGCTGATATTGAACTCACAAGGATCCTCCTGTCTCAACCTCTCGAGAGCTGGGATTACAGGCGTGAGCCACCACGCCCAGCTGCAGATTTTTTCTTTACCCTATTGGCTGTTTCTTTTGCTGTGCAGAAGCTTAATTTGACATAATCGCATTTGTTGGTTCTTGATTTTGTTTCTTATGCAGTTGAGGTTTTGTTCAGAAAGTCCTTGCCTACACGTATCTCTTCAAAAATTTTACCTATTTTATCTTCCATCAGATTAAGTGTTTCTGTTTTAATATTTACGTCTTAGGTCCAGTTTAGTAGATGGTGAGAGATATGAGTCTAGATTCAATCTTTTGCTTGTAGAAAAACCAGTTTTCCCAGCACCATTTGCTAAAGAAGCTATGTTTTCTTTCACTATATGTTTTTGGCCCCTTTGTCAAAGATCAAATTGTTGAATATGTTTGTTGTTTCTGCCTCCTCTGTTCTGTTCCATTGATCCTCATGTCTTTGTGCCAGTACCATGCTGTTTTTAATCACTGTGCCAGTAACTTTGTAATATAATTTCAAGTTTGGATTGCAATGCCTCCTGCTTTGCTTCTTTTACCCAGGATTGCTTTCAATATTCTGGGTCTCTTCCAGTTCCATATAAATTTTAGGATTTTATCTCCAGTACTGTGAAGATACCTGTATAACTTCTGGAAGCATAACCATTTTGAAATATATTAGTTCTGCCTGTCCAGGAACAGGGAACATATTTCCATTTTCTGATGTCCTCTTCGATCTTCTCTTTCAAAGTACTGTATTTTTCCACTGTAGAAGTCTTCCACTTCCTTGGTTGGGTTAATTCTTAAGTATTTGATTTTTCTTGATGCTGTCATGAAAGGTATTGTTTCCTTCATTTTTTTTCTCTACCACAGAAGGACACAGCTATAAACGGCCATTTCTAAACCAGAAAGTGAGCCATCACCAGACTGAAATTCTGCTGGTCTTTGGTCTTGAACTTCTCAGCCTTAAAATTTGTGAGAAATAAATTAGTATCATTTATGAGTCACCTAATATTAGATATTTTGTTGTAGCAGCCCAATATATATGCTGAGCTGAATGTATACGGTGAGGCAGATATATATGGAGAGACAAAAAACCCAGGATACCAAAGACAACATTGAAAGAGAGGAACTAAGTTGGAGAATGTGCTTTCTCTACCTTCTACTCACTATAAATCAGTCAATGCAGTGTGGTGTTGGTGGGAGAGTAGACAAACCAGTGAAGTGGAACTCAGAACCCAGAAAGAGATCCCATAAACACAATCTACTGATCTTTGACAAATGAGCCAAAGCAAGACAAGGAATCAAACATAAACCTTTAAATAAATGATAGTATGACAACTGTATGTTCACATGCAAAAAAAAAAAATCTAGACATAGACCTGACACACTTCACAAAGTTTAACTCAAAATGGACCACAGACATGCATGTAAAATGCAAAACTGTAAAACTCCTAAAACATAAAAGGATAAGCTTAGATGATCTTGGGCTTGGTAATGACATTTTGGGTAAAATACCAATGGACTAACCCATGAAAGAAAAGAATTGATGAACCAAATTTCATAAAAATTTAATAAAACTAAAAATTAAAACTTCTGCTCTATGAAAAACAGCATCAAGAGAAGGAGAAGACAAGCTGAAGATTGGGAGAAGATGTTTTGAAAAAAAAATCTATTAAACAATTTTGACCAAAATATACAAACAATTCTTAAAACTCAACAATAGGAAATAAACTAATTTATAAGTAGGTCAAATACCTTAACAGGTACCTCATCTAAGAATACATGTGATGGTAAATGAGCACATGAAATGATGACCCACATAATACATCATTAGAGAAGAAGACTTCTTAACTTAATACATGCTTGTTGAACACCAGGCACTGTACTAAGCACAGTAGGCTATGACAATGAGAAAGACATGGAGTTCTGATCTCCATGTGACCATTAATTGTGATATGTCAAATCGACTTAAGTAAGAACCACCTAATAGTTTAGTAAAGCTCTGGATGTATCTGTGGGTGACTGATTGGTAGGCTGTAAATAGAGGAGGGGAGACCCTCTCCATGGATATGGGTGACACTAACCAATAGGCTTGTAGCCTGGACAGAATAAAAAGGGAAAGAAGAAAGTTTTCCCTTTTCTTCTTTGGAGGAGCTCTTGTCTTTGCCATTGCCTGGGTCCATTCATCTCTAGTTCCTTGAAGCACCTAGTACAGACTCTTCAGCCTCCTAGCACAGACCCTTCAACTTTCTGACATGGAGTCACATGGGACTTTATAGTGAGCTCTATGCCTTCAACCCTCAACTGGACTCTCCAAGTCTCCAATGCACAGCTATTCTGCATTCTCCTACCCCTGATTCTGCATGTGGCCTTTGTGAGCCTACCTAGTAAGTTGAGAGAGAGGGAGAGAGACAGAGACAGAAACAGAGAGACAGAGAAACAGAGAGTATATATATATATTTTTTTCCTGTAATGAACCCTAACTAATATATCCATGGACCTTAGGTTAGTGAGACTAAAATACACCTCTTCTGCCTGTAAAGTCAGTTCAAGATTTCTGAGCTGCCAATGCTGCCATGATTGTCATCTATATACATTGCCTCAGTCTTCTGCCACCCATAGCCTGCTGATACATCTGCCTGGACCTAAAAAATGCCTTCTTAGGCCTTTGATTGGCTGCTGTCAGCCAGCCCAGCTTCACAACTGACCTGAACTCAACTTCCAAGAGGTTCAAAACATGTTCACCCTTTAAAAAGCACTTCTAATTAATGACACTTCCAAGGTTCCTGTTGGAAAGACACAAAATCTTTGGTACAATATCTGGCAGAAACTGGTCCCACAAATTTCTTGGAGCTGCTAGCTTCTTTATAATCTGGATCCTTGAGTTCACAAAAACAATTATACTTACTCAGATTGTCAGTTCCTGGGAGGGCCCAGTAGCCAACCTGTGCAAATACTTGGATTTGATCACTGAGGGCTGCTTCCCCTGTTTGCCTCCATGCTGTAACAGCCACTGTTCTTCTGATCAAGAAAGCTGACAAACTTACCTTAGGCCTAACTGTCCAGGTGTCATGTGCTGTACTGAGTTGAGCAGTTCTAAAAAATGGACACCCTGACAGATACTGAGTACACCCCATTTACAGATGGAAGTAGCTCTGTTAGGAATGAAGTCTGACAGTCTAGATATGCTGTGGTCACCTTGGACAAAACTATTTTGGCCAAAACTTTCCTACAGGGATGATCTGCACAGGAAACTGTTTCCTGCTGCTGTTGAGAAACCTGTTACCAACCACACAAAATAATCTGGTCCAGAGGCCTAAGCCCCTTCTGGGGATCCAATTGACTGAAACATCAACCCCAGCCAGAAAAACTTTGCCCAGTATTCCTGGAAGATCAGAGCTAGACCTGCCTCCAGCATTTGTTCTGCAAGCTCAAGCCTCAGCACTGGTATCTATTCCCCTTTAGCCAGTGCAGGCTTCAGCATCTGTGTCACTGGCCCTGATCTCATGCATTTTAGGGGACTCTCCCCATTTAAATATATATAGATAGATTATAGAGAAATAAAGCATAACTCAACAGAACAGCTTGTAACCAGTTAAAAGACCAGTGATATCTGTAGACATTCCTGCACACACACATATAACCCAGGTACATATTAACTACTTCTACAAATTGCAGAAATTCAGCCTTAGATTCCCTGAAAATTTTTCCTGGACGGTTCCATCAGGCTCACTCTGAAGAGGCAATACACTCAAAGCCCTGCTCTGGTCACTCTGGATGTTGACCAGTCCATGCACAACTGCATCCTGGGGACATTGTTCACAAGATTGCTCCATACCTATTCCCTTTGATTTTTGTGTCTTTTCAGGCTGTTCACCCCAGTCCTTGCTTCCCTGTCTCCCTGTTAGCTGTGGTTTTTGCTCATTGACCTGGATTCTGCTTACTTCAGTCCTTGCTTCTCCACCCCCTGCTAGCTGTGTTTTTTTGCCTTAAACTCTACGGATGGTTGCCCCAAGAGAATAGAACAATCAGTCAGACACTTGACCAAGATTTGATGAGTATTCAGGATGCAGTGGACACTCTCCTAGATGATATTAACTCCCTCACTCCCTTGCCAGAGTAATGTTACAGAACAAACGGCCTAAATTCTAGTTGAGCCTTATCTCGGATCACAAGTTATATGTCCCGCAAAGATTTGCCAGGGAAAAAGAGGGGGGAAATGTAGCAGAAAAATGCCACCCCAGCCAGTATACTTCAGTTTGTTAGTTGCCCAGGTAATAGTTCTTATTCCAGTTCCAGTTACTCCTGTCTCTTAGAAATGGCTGGTCATTGTGATGCATAACTGGTCACTGTGACACACATTATATAAACCAGTACCCAATTGACAAGCCATTCTGCCTCTGTACTTCCTGCTTGCTTATCTCATATAAGCCCTAGACCACTGGAGATCAGGGCCTGATATTCTGGGAATGACAGATCAGTGCCTGTCAACGTAAATAAATCTGCCTCCAAATCCTGGGTGTCATTTCGGTGTTTCTGCTTGCCATTGCAAGGAAGACCGGTTTAAAACAAGTAATTGTTAGTGTGATGTATTGATGATATGCTGTGTCATTAGCATTTATCAGATAATATAACTAAAGTTTAGATGAGTAGCTTTGTCCAAGATTTGCTAGTAAATATTACAGCAATTTTAATCCAAGTCTAACCTCAAAGCCCAAGTTCTTACCATGTCATCATGCAGAATTCCCAGGCTTTATCTGGCCCATTTTTTTTAAGCAAAAGTATGATTTATTTTCTTTTGTGTGCCTGAATGTTTCTAAAGTATCCAGAAGATATAGATGGCCTGGACACAAAGACATAGAAGTCAAAAGTTGCAGCTGTATGAAGAGCATGGGTTTAATGCCCCACACTTACTTGAAAGAGTCCAGCTGCCCCTGAACCAGTCCTGGAACCATAATGGGCTTGGTGTGAGTCCCCTGTTTGAGCCAGGGCTCTGCAGTCTGCCATCCAGGCTGAGCTACAGGAGTAACCAGTACCCAGGACTTGGTCTAGGAGGTTTATAGCTAGGAAAGCTCTTTCTTGGGGGCTAAAAGACAAATATTACTTTACCTGAGCACTTATCTGGGTGACAGTGTCTAGAATGAACCATGACAGATTAAAATTTTTGGAAAAATTTCCAGTTTCTAGCAATGAATATAGGAAAGAAAGGGTGTAGCTTTGGATTTTCCTTGTTTACATTGGAGTTTCAGAACTAAATAAGATCTAGACAAATGAACCCCCTCCAATATTATTGTTCTGACTTAAAAGCCCTTAACTGACATCCAGCACATCCTTTCCCCAAACCACCAGACTGAAATCTTGCTGAAAGTTTCACTGCAGAACGCCGGTCTAATGGCTGCTGGCCATACCTAAGTGGTTCATACCTGATGTTGAACCTGCTTAATAACCAATACAATGATGGTGCACAAAATCCCTCCTATATTGTTCTAGTGTGTTCTGAATGTCTTAACCCAAGATAGGATGTTGTACACTCCGGTAACGTTGATGAATCTGTACCTTGTTGGATGCAGGGAGTGCAAGTGACAACTGAATGTCTCTACTTGTGCTGGGTTGTGGAGAAGGGGTGCTGTTTGTCAGTTGTACATTTCTTTTTACCCCTTTTTTATTCTTGAATTTATTGCTTTGTAGGATCTAAGACCCAAGATGATTTTAAAAATCAGAATATATCCTTTCTAAACAGTTGCACGTGATTTTCTTGATCCCAAGCCAGTGGAAATGGCATAGAGGACAGTATACCAACCACTGGGCTCCAAGTGTGTTGGGAAGCAAGATGCTGCTCCTTTATCCTATGGCTTGGGAGCAAGTTTTGGCTTTCTTATGAGTCTAACTCTATCTCCTATCGCATGATCTGGGCCCTGGGAATC
>RJWT010041256.1:0-12355 GCA_004365215.1 Cuniculus paca
GAGTTCTATATGCCTCACTTATTTGAATGTCATATTCTTTTCTTATGCTTGGGAAGTTTTCATGAATTATATCTGTAAATAAGGTCCTGATGTCATTTGTCTTGACACCTGCTTCTTCACTCACATTTTTAATTCTTAAATTATGCATCTTTGAGTTGTCCACCAGCTGTTGAATTGTTACTTCCTGAGACCTTGTTATATTTAAGAGATCTTTCCTTTCACGATCATAGGCTGCAACCCTGTGTTCAAGCTTTGAAAGTCTTTCTTTAGTTTCCTTCATGTCAACTTGCCAGCTTTCGAATGAATGTTTAATATTCTGGATATCTCTTTGAATCTGTTTCATGCATTCTAAGTCTCTCTTATGCTGTTCATTCATGGTTTCCCTCATTTTCCTATGCTCCTCTAGTTTTTTATCTGTGTCTTCTTTAGAGATGCTTAGTATTTCTTTTATTATGGTTTTCATTTCTTGTTTTACCTGGGATAGAATATCTGTTCTAATTTCTCTTATAGCTTCCTGAAGTTGTTTCTTCACTTCAATTGAGAGCACTTCAGACATTTCAGGTGTGCAATTCTCAATCTCCATGTTTTCCTTTTGTGGAATTGCACCACTTGGGTTGGATGCCAGAAATTGCCCTCTCCCTCTTCGTCTTGGCATATTCTTGATTTCTTCTACCCCTGTTTAGTGTGGTCCCAGGCACCCCAGCACTGGCCACAACTTCTCCGAAGCTAGGCTGTTTGTCTTTTCTAGCCAGTGCTGGCTACGTATATCTGATGTTGGGTGTCTGTGTCTCTGCACTTAACTGGGGACCAAGCCACCCGGGGTTTGGATGGGAGCAGACCTGGTCAGGCCCTGGGAATCTAAGCTGTTTAGCGATATTGTCTGAAACGTGCATGGGAGCCGATCTCCAACCAATCAGCTTCCGTGGGTCTGCCCACAACCTGGAGCTCCCAAATGACTGGTTTTTTTTTTTTTTCTGGGTTCCTTCAGGCAACTTCCGCGGGTCCGCCCACAACCTGGCGCTGACGCCAGTAGTTAGCAGTCTTGGTCCCAAGAGGGCGCAACCTGCCCGATTCCAAGATGGAGCCTGGCCGACCACTCTCTCCCTTGGGGTGGGGGTGGGGTGGAATTCCAAACACTCACCCACTGCCAGCAGAGATGTCCACGCCTGCTGCAGCTCTCCTTCACTCCCACACCTCTCCACAGAGACCTCCGGGGTTGACTGCAGCTGCGACCTCGACCACAACCGTGACTGCGCGTCTCCAGGCTCAGCAGCTCTTCTGGCGGGGTGAATCCGGCTCCAGGCTGAGGCGCTGCCCGCAACCACCTTCTTCGTTTAAATTCTTTTTATTGTCTTTGTGGGCTTCAATTCATATTTTAGATTCTTCCTTGGTTCAGGGGACCCAGGTCCTTCCTTCTTGTCCTCTCCATGATTTTATATTCCAGCATCTGAACTGTTTCTCTCAGAGAGACTGTTTACTCTGCTGCTTACTGTTCCACCATCTTTAGCTCCTCCAGTTTATGTATTTCAAGAGACAGAAAGACATGGAAAATAGAAAATTGAAGTAGTACTGGAAGAAATTAAAGAGGGTAGTTTTTTTTTAAGTATAAAAATTTTTTATTATTTAATTTTAAAGGGAATAAAACAGAGCAACAAAATGAATCAAAACAGTGATAAGACAGTAGAAAATCTACAATAGTTACTATATTGCATGTTGTCCTCTATATAGTTGCTGGGCTTTAGGCTTGCAAAGTCAATCAAACAATACAGTTCCTCCAAATCAGCTGGTTGCTCACAGCTGGTTGCTCACAGAGGGTCCTCTGTTCTCTTCTCCCCAGCCCGCGCCAGCACAGGCCTAAGCTTCCTTCCTTGTTCTCCCTGACCCGAGCTCTGGTTGACTCACAGGTTGGGGCTTAGCTTGCTTTCTTGTTCGCCTCGATTTTTTTTTTAATGAAAAAAATGAAAACAATGATGCAGACTTTCAAAACAAAATAATAGGAGATTAACAACGGTTAATGTATTGTGTATTGTTATCTTCAAAGTATTGCTCAGATTACAAGGTACAGACATGAAAAACTGATCAAACGATGAAAGCACAAACCAGTCTTTTTGATGAGCTAACAATGATTAGTAGTATAATTATCTATCTTTTGTAATCTTCCCTTCTTTTCTTCTTTCCCCCATCCCAGTTGTTCTTCCCTTTCGAGAAATTTCTTCCCCTTTCACCTTCACAATATCTATTGTACCTTTTAGGTCTTATTTACTCTTTCAGTTTTTTACACCAGTGAGACAATATGATATTTACACATGTGGATCTGATTTATTTCACTTATGAGTATGGTCTCAAGTTGTATCCATTTACCTATAAAAAAGAAGGTAGTTTTTACTGTCAGGTTCAGAACTGGTTCTTGGCATAGTTGTGGAACAAGGTGTTTACCTTGACATTTTTGCATTTCTTTTCCTGGGTACCTGTTTCTATTTTCTTTTGGTGTAATGCTGACCCTGAACCTTCAAGACCTGTTTAGATTACCCTGACTGTTACAGTAGAGTGATTGCATGCCTGCTTTCTCAGTCCTTCCATGCTTTCTTGCCCATAGTCAGCTCAGACTGTCAACACACACATTTGATTCACTAGTTATCTTACAGAATTTGCCAGTCTTCTGTGTAGAGCTAGTAAAGGTTGAGCATTTGTAAGCAGTAGAATCCCTTTAATGAAGAACAAGTGTCTTGTGTAATAAATTGGATAACTAACAGGGTAATTTATTAACTATATTTTTTTTCCCATTTCTTTACTTTCCATTTCTAGAATCCTCAAGATGGATTTAGCCGGCTGAAACGATGGATTATGATTGGTGATCATCACCAGTTACCCCCAGTCATTAAGAACATGGCCTTTCAGAAATATTCAAACATGGAGCAGTCTCTCTTCACTCGCTTTGTCCGTGTTGGGGTTCCTACTGTGGATCTTGATGCTCAGGGTAGAGCCAGAGCAAGGTAAAGGAGACAGGAGAAAAAATTACCTCCTCTGTTGAGGACATCAGTTCCTTGATACAAATATTTGTAATCATCTGTATGTAGTTTTGTTATCCAAGAACTTGGTAGTCGTTTTTTTCATTTTATTAATTGAAGTTACTTTAAGTGATATATAACCTAGAGGCTTCACTGTACCTTTTCCTTTCTTTGTGTCCCCAAAAGATAAAGCCAGTATAATTTTGAAATCTAAAGCAAAAGGGAACAAATGAAAGTATACAGTTTCTTACTTCATAGAGACTGCCACTGGCCTCTCCTAGTTAATCGCAGCGTCCTCAGTTATGAGTGTCTTCCCTGAGTTTATAATTTGTGGTATAACAGTAGTATTTGCCTCAGGAGAATATGATAGAGCTTTCATTTTTGTCATGTCTTTAGTCTCTTGACTCTTGGTTAAAGTAAAGAGGCTGCATTTGAAAAGGCGTCATTTTAGGTCTTTCGAAAAGGGTGAGCAAAAATGGGTACATGAAAATTGACACAAGCACAGTTCCATAGGAACCTCCTTAGATTTTTTTAAAAGAGATTTCATGTTACTAATCTTTCCTGTCTGGGGGAATTTTTCTTTGGATAGCTTGTGTAACCTCTACAACTGGCGGTACAAGAATCTTGGAAATTTACCCCATGTGCAGCTCTTGCCGGAATTCAGCACAGCAAATGCTGGCTTGCTGTATGACTTCCAACTTATTAATGTTGAAGATTTTCAGGGAGTGGGAGAATCTGAACCTAATCCTTACTTTTATCAGGTAAGAGAAAACATGAAGCTTTTCTGTTTATTTTGTGTTTTCCTGGCTAAATACTACCTAATTTAGTGACACTGAGTCATTAGCTAATCATTAGTTGAATCATTGAAAGCAAAGTTTAGAGTTCCACTTACACACAACACATACAAAAAAATCCATTTCACGTAGCTTAAAGAAAAATTATAAACCTAGCAAGTACTAGACATGTTGATAATCATGTGTTATGATGAAAGTCTAGGGGTATTGCCAAAGCACAAATTATAATGAAAAATACTGACATGAGAGACAATTTATTTTTAACATTTAACAAGTAATGGATTGAATTCTGAATATTCTGTATATGAATATATATGTATATATGTTTAAATGTTTAAATTCATTAAACATAAGAATATGTGCTTCACAAAAAAGATAATAGATTTACAATAGTCATAAGGCATTGGATAAGACAGTACTCCAGTGTTGGAGCAGGCTTGTGGAAAAATCTGTGCTTGTACAATGCTGGGAGGAAAATAATGTGTAATATAGTGTATAGGAAAAGCAATATCCTAAGCAGATAATTTGCTGAGTTTGCAAAAACTTATATACTAACATAGCCATTGCTGCAAATTGTTTTGGATACCAGAAACAATCTAAATATCAGTAGATTAAGTAAATTGTTACCTATTTTATTTAAAAGAAATACTGAGTAGCCACTAAGAATAATATCACTTAGTTAATTGTTAGGAAAACTGTATGCTATATTAAATGACAAAAAACACAAATTTGAAAGTCTGTGTATGATGTCTCACTTTATTTTAAAAACTAAACAAAACATAACATAAAGAAATATATACAGACAACCTATACAAAAATATGTCACAGCATATGCACTAAAACAGAACATTATTTAGAAATGTAGCATTTGTAGTTATTTTTTTTTCTTCTCTTTATAGGAAAATATCCAATATATATTTCTATATAAATTAGAAATCTTGTGTTATACATGAAAAAGCATTGCATATCACTGACTTAAATGTGTGTATGTGGATATAACTGATAATGATCCTATTTTCCCTCCAAACATGGAATTATGTTAAATCACTGTGTGTAATGAGAGTCTGCGAACATATGGGACTTTCAAATGATAACTTTCAAAAGAATTAGAATCTAATTCAAGTTAGGTATATGAAACCTAATGGCCATATTTGAAGGTGACTAAGGATTCTGTCAATGTCGTGCTGCACTTTCTTACATACTAGTTTCTGGAATTTCCGGTTTTGAACAGTTTCATTACTTGAGCCTTACTATGAAATTGATCCGATACTATGCTGTATCTTAGCCAAAAGCTGAGAAGGGATATGATAGTATTGATACAAAACGTTATTCAGGTTAGTTATCTTTTTTATTTATTGATCTGAACTCTGGATAAGTTAGGATTACAATAAGTAAATATATTTTCAAGTGCTGATGGCCACTATTAAATATATTTCCAAAGTTTTTTTTTTTTTCCAAATCCATTTTATTTCAAAGGGAAAAGAGAAAAAACTAAAACAAAATTTCAAAGCACATCAATCAGGGAGCAACAATGGTACATACGTTGCATGTTTTTATCCCCGAATCATTCTCCTAGAGCACAAGACAGCTCCATTCAGTTGTCTGAACAATACCAGCACAAATCTTTCTCTTCAATGAAGTCAGAGAAATCAGTAGTATAACTATCTTAACTATTTTTTTGTATATATATATATATATATATACATATACAGATATATATGTTGTTTCTTTCAACTTCTCGCACTAGTGATACAATAAATGTGTCTTATTTATTGCATCCATTTACCTATAAAAGTCTCTAGCTTATCCTTCTTTATGACTGAGTAGTACTCCATTGTATAAAATACCACATCTTTTTTATTTATTCCTCAGTGGATGGGCATTTAGGTTGTTTCCAAGATCTGGCTATTATAAACTGTGTGGCTATAAACATGGGTGCACATATATCACTGTGGTATGATGTTTTTAATTCTTTTGGAAAGATACCCAGAAGGGGAATAATTGGGTTAGGTGGGACCTTGAATCCTAGGTTTTTGAGGAATCTCCACACTGATTTCCACAGTGGTTGCACCAGTTTGCATTCTCACCAGCATTGGAGAAGGATTCCTTTTTCCCCACGACCCCTCTAGCATTTGTTATTGCTTGATTTCTTGATAATAGCCATTCTTTCCGGGGCGAGGTGGAATCTCAGTGTTGTTTTAATTTGCATCTCTTCAATGACCAGTGATGTTGAACATTTTTTCACATATTTATTTGCTGCTGGTATTTCTTCGTCTGAGAAGTATGCATTCATCTCAGATGCCCATTTCTGGATTGGGTCTTTAAATATGGGAGGACTGATTTTTTTGAGTTCTTTATATGTTCTTGATAGTAATCCTTTGAGGTGCAGCTTGCAAACATTTTCTTGCACGTTGTGGGTTGACTCTTTACTCCTTTGATGGTTTCTCTTGCTGTGCAAAAGCTTTTCAATAGGATGAGATCCCAGTGTTGATTCATTCTTGTGATAGTTCCTGTGCAGTCAGGGTTTTGTTCATAAAGTCTTTGTCTACACCAGTGTCTTCAAGAGTTTAACCTGCTCCATCTTCCAGCAGATATGTTTCTGTTTTAATATTAAGATCCCAAAGAGTATTTTTATTCTCCAAAGTAAGAACACTCTGCATTTAAGGACTATCTTTGAAGAACTGTCTGTTTCAGAAGGAGAGGATATGTGAATAAATGAATAAAAGGCTAATTTGAAGAGGTCCTAATTTATTTGGCCCAAATTTAAAATATTTGTTAAAATACAATTTATAAGCCAAGCATGATGGTACTTACTTACAGAACCCAACAGTCTGAGTGGCTGAGGCAGGAGGATCACACGTTTGAGCCTAGTCTTGGTAACTTAGTGACTTAGTGAAACTCTGTCTCAAAATAAAAAGGGCTTAGTGTGTAGGTCTTGGGTTCAAACCCTGGTACCAGGGCATGGGGTGGAGTAGTGGAGAGAGAGAGAGAGTGTGTGTGTGTAGAACTCCTGTTTTATTTTTAATGCTAGTACTTTGGGTGGTGTACCAGATTGAGCAGTGTTCATTTTTTACATATGAAAGAAATGGATTCTCTTTATTGAGAACTCATTGCATTGATGTGGCCAAAAATACCTGAGTCTCGAAAACTGTATTGCAACTGTACCTTTTGTTAAGGCCATTTCCATGATTTTCAATTTGTTCTTGTATATATACTAGGGCTGATACTTAGGTAAATGTATTTTGCTATCAGCAGAGAAAATGGAAAGACTCAGTCATGTGGCTTCTTTTCTTTCTCACCTTCCAAAGAGTTAAGAAACTTTAAATGCAAATAACTTGAATCAAAATGTGTGTCACCAAGAACCAAGAATATAAATGATATTTCTGAAGATCTCCAGTAATTGTTCTGTTGTCTTTGCCTGAAATCCAGCTTTTTATCTTTTTTTTTCTTTTCTATTTTTATATTGTTATGTTCTCATTTTACTAACCTCTCTCTTCTAGTACTTTGAATTTAGTCTCTACCGAACTGAAGAGCTTTGTGCATGATTCCTCACTCTGAAGCTAGCTCGGTTAAACCCTGGGTTTTAAGCTTCCCACTCACTTTAACGAGTCTCTTAACAGTCACAGGACTGAGCAATTTGAGACCACATTCTCTTCTCTGTTTTAGAAGAGGTAGCAACCATCAGTATGAGAACAAAATCAAAACACACAGCAGACATTCAAGAGCATAAGAAAGATAGAAAAGCAGTACAGAAATTGAAGATCAAAGCCTGGCACAATGGCGTATGCCTGTCATTCCAGCTACTCTGAAGGCTAAGGCAGGAGGATTGAAAATTTAAGGCCAATCAAGGTAGCTTACAAGGCCCTGTCTCAACATTTAAAAAAAGGGCCAATGATGTAGTTCAGTGGTTGAGCACCCCTGAATTTGATCCCCAGTACATACAGAAAATAAAAATTTTTAAAAAATTGAGAGATGTTACAATTCTGCTGGATGTATAATGCTGATAGACTGGCTTCTGTATTTGCTCCTTAGTTAAGTTACTTAGTTCCTTTATGTTACAGTTTCTTCTCATAACTACAGTTGTACACTATACAAAATCATACTGATTTGTGCACTATTTGTTGTTCTCAGGAATATTAAGCCTTTAAGTTGGTAACTTTTACGTTATGACTGTGCTGTCTATTGCAGATGCTAAAGTTTTTATTTATTGGTATTAACCTAGCATGAACTTATCCTTCAGTTTTATCAAAAGTATTCAGATATCTAGGTTATTAATATTAACTCTTTGTGATGTGCAAAGTGAATAAGTTGTATTAGATAAGCCATTTTCTCTATGAAATAAATACATCATGTGATTATATTTGCATTACAGAATCTTGGAGAGGCAGAGTATGTAGTAGCACTTTTTATGTACATGTGCTTACTTGGTTACCCTGCGGACAAAATTAGTATTCTAACAACATACAATGGGCAAAAACATCTTATCCGTGACATCATCAATAGACGATGTGGGAATAATCCATTGATTGGAAGGCCAAATAAGGTAATTATATCCCTCCAGTTTGTTACTTTACTGTCTCCTTACAATACGCGATCAAGTGTAATAGTAGGAGCTACAGATACATCTGTGACGGTCATATCTGACATTGCCCTAGTTTGCAGTGAACTTCTATCTCAACTACCACATTGAAGATTTTTGTTGATAATATTCAGAAATAACTGTTTCTAAAACATTTTATTGATAAGATGATGGATAACAGAATTTATAATTTATATACTGTTACAGAAGTAATGAACTGTAGCTTTTGTTTGTTTTGCATAGGTTTGATTTGGATGCTTTTTAGTTTGTGTGTGTGGACAGAGTTTTATTTAGGGATATGGAAGATTATAAAGTTATATTGAGGGAAATGTTACTAATTATAAAATTAGAGCTCTAATTTTTAAGATGGCTGTGTAAAAGATGTTTACTTTTTCTTGGCAGTCCTCTAAAAGTAATGGGAAAACGGAAGGAGGAGGGGGACAGCCTTCATTTTTAGGGAAATACTGAGATCAGAAAGAAAACATAGAAAAACATTTTAGTGGAGCAGTATTAAAGAACCAGCAGAATACTTTCTGAAGATGAGAGACAAGATGAGAAATATAAATTGCGTCCTTGTTTTTCAACAATGGATGCAGGAATTGGGGTGAGAGTAGAAGCCTTCCCAATCCCAGATCTGTTCAAATAGGCCTACAGGTGTGCTATATTTTCAAAATGTAGATTGTACACAAGCAGAGGAAAACCAACATTTAGAAAATGGCCCTACTCATCACAATTTAATCTAAGAAACTTACTCATTCAGTAATGGATAGTAAAAACAACTAACATGAACCCATTGTATGTAGAAAAACACGAGGAAAAGAATGTGAGTGCATGGCCAAGATAGGCTGAATGTGTACCTGTAGTCCCAGCTTCTTGGGTGGTTGAGGCAGAGAGGCTCACTTCCACACACCAACTGGAGGTCATTCTGGGCAACGTGGAGAGACCCCAACTCAGAAAAGAAAAGGAAAAATTTTAAAAGCTATCAGTAAGAGACATTCTCTAGAAAGCAAGTTGACCTGGAATCAATGAAAATTTGAATACATATTTTGCTATTAATTTAAAAATACTCAATGAAGTAACCATTTCATAAGGAAAAGCTGTAAAGGAGAGAATTGCAGAAATTCTGGGGGATATGAAGTGTGAACTGGGAGAAAGTAAAACCACAGGAATGAAAGCAAAATCAAAAAGAATACAGAGAGGAATAAACACCATAGTGTACTCCATAAGGAATACAGAGTGAAAATCAGAAACCAGTAACTGAAACATAGAAAGTTTACAAAGACTTCAGGTTACTGTCTTTTAGATCAAGAAGATAGTAGTTTCAAGATTGAGTTGTAGGGTGACTTAGCAACGTTTTCAAGCATCAAGGTTTTGCTCGGCTATTCTCAGTGTGTGAGCCCAGCTTATAGACAAGCTCTCTGTGTGGACAAGATGGCAACAGTTTCCAGGTATAATATTCACATGTAACATAACAACCACATGTTAACAAGATAGGGTTTACATTCAGAATATTTGAATTTTAGCAAATATAAACTCTTGTTAAATAAGACAACTCGGTACAAACTGAACAAATGAATTGAACAGACGCTTCATACAAAGAGCCAATAAGACTCCCCCAGAATTTACCAGGGTATTACTACACATCCAACAGAATGAGTTAAATGATTGACAGTATACCAAGTGTTGGCAAGGATGTGGAGCACTGGAACTCAGGAACTGGAATATCCAGCTGGTGAATATGTAATGTGTTATAGCAACTTTGGAAAACATTTTGACACTTCCTTACCAACTTAAGCATATAGTTAACTATTCAACCCAGTAATGTCACTCCTACATATATCCACAGGTAGTGAAAACATATGCCCACAAAAATATTTATCCTTGAATATTCAATGCAGCTTTATTCAGAGTAGCCCCAAACTAGGAATAACCCAAATACCCATGAGTGGGTGATTGGATGAACAAATTGTGATATATTCATTCAGTAGAACATCTAGTGTGCACAACACATAGAAAACTCTCTGAAACATTACTCAGAGAGACAGAAACCAGACATCAGAGTCCATACTTTTGGATCCTGCTTTTATGGTATTCAAACCTGGATAATGTATAGTGACAGAAAGAAGATTAGTGGTGATCTGCAGCTAGGAGAATGCAGTGTTGACCACAAAAGAGCCTGAGGTGTTGGAAATTTTTTATTGTGGTGGTGTTTACCTGGAAGTATACATTGTCAAAATTCATCAAATCACACATTTGAAAATCTCCTTTGTGAAGGTGACTTAAGAGAAGTGTCACAAACTTCCTGAAAGTAGAGGTATCATAAGTTATCATTTGTTTAAACAAATTTTTTGTTAATAATGGTTAAATGCTTCAGTGCCAATATTAGTGACTAAAACCTTCCAGAACTTCCAAATATATGTACATAAATTTTCGAACTGAACAAAACGTAACATGAAGACTGTTGTTATTATTGTTCTTTGGCAAAGGAATGCAGTGAATGAGTACCAGGGATATATGTTAAATAACACACAAGTAGGTAAGTCATGTTAGTGAGCATTCAACTGGGACATCAGTTAATACGCTAGATATAGGCCCTGCTTTTGTGAAGTTTGACTGGAGTGTACTGGGGGAAACTGAATTCCAAAAATAGTTATTTGTAGCAGTTAGTATAGGTAAAGAGAAGTGTTATAAATGTAAATAACATAAGGGCACAGCCTAATCCGGTTACAGTGGTGTATTTAATGATGTTCGTTAACTCGTTCTTGCAATTCTGAGCATATGCTGAAGTTTCTTTGGGGCTTGATTATTCTAAGGGTAAGATGTTCATTTCTAGTACATTATTTAAATAATCTCTTGAGTTTTGTTATTATACTTTGGAAATATACCATAGTCTCCATTTTTTTCTCCCTAGGTGACAACGGTTGATAGATTTCAAGGTCAACAGAATGATTATATTCTTCTTTCTCTAGTACGAACAAGGGCAGTGGGTCATCTGAGGTATGTAGGAAAAAATTTTCATGATATTATTGAGCTTTATTACCTATTTTAATTTTGAACTTCAATAGCAAAGTAGTTCTGTAATTTTTGAAGTTTAATATTTATAATTGTTAAACATTACAGCAACTTGAGATGCTTTGTGTTATATATAACGAGATATCTTGGGTCATTCACCGATACTATCACAATTGAATTTTTTAGTCTTGTTATAGTAATTTTAACTCTTTTTATTCTTTGGTTACATTCAGAGACAACATTTTATCATAAAATCATGACTGTCTATCCAGTATCTGTTAGAAACTAAGAAATTAGAAGAGATAAATCTTTCAGTTTCAGTGTTAGGGGATAAAGTAGTCATTTGTTCTCTCAGGATTAAGAATTGTCAAAACAAACAATAATCTTTATCATTTATCATGATGTATTTGTGTGTTAGAGATTTATGGGAATAATATCTTCTTATTATAAAGCAGAACTTTATTTTTATATAAACCTTCATCTCATATGACTTACTAGCTATATGGAGAGTTTATTGGATTGTTTTATTTGGTGGATATGAAAAGAAAATACTCCAAGCTTCCAATGTTGTCATTAAGTTAAGATCTATTTGAAGCTTAACTCATTGATCGAATTCCATTAGAATAACTTTTATGCAAGAGTAAGTAAAACATAATAATTTAAAAAAATCGTCTCAAGGTCATAACAGTGAAATGGTTTGTTTTTGCCTTATTTATTGACGTGTCAAGCATGTGTTTAGAGTCTTAACTTCAAAAAGCAGTTCCTTTTCCTTGGTGACATTTGTAACTCCTATCTGAGTTGACCATCTTTATGGCTTACTGATGTAATTTAAATCTCTGAAAGGCATACATTATACATATATGAATACTGTTCCCTCCTCTATTTTCTTATTCTATAGTACTCTGCCTTTTCTACTGGTTTTAGTAAAATGTTATTCTGGTTTTTTTTTTTTTTTTTTTTTT
>RJWT010041257.1:0-12348 GCA_004365215.1 Cuniculus paca
AGATGTGATCCTTTCACTAATGCACGCTTCCATCCTTATGGACACCATGTGCAGTTGTGCCTTTACCTGAGACTGAAATAATGGGTCCTTCAATCTTGAACTTCAAATCTTCAAATTGTGAGCTAAATAAACCTATTTTATACATTACTATCTTGCTTCAAATATTTTGTTGTGGTAGTGACATACTGACCAATCAGAGCAGAAATGAACTTTACTTAGCATAATAAGAGTAGCCATAGGCAGTCATGCAATCCTACAAACAGACCATCACTGAAATTGATTGAATTTCACCTTCCTCCCTGAGGTATTGGTTCCACCAAAAGATTTCAGGGTGGATTCACCAGAGCACAGGAAGTGGGATTGGTGAAGTTTGGAAAGGATATCATGGAACCAAAACAATTACATATATAGCAAAGATACATATATACAAATGCATATATAGCAAAGTTACAGTTATGGTAGGGTACCATGTGATGTTTTGACCAATGTACACATTGTGTAATCTTCAAATAAGGGTGAAACCATCTATAGTTTAGATCTGGAACATTCCCTAAGGGCCCCTGTGTTAAGGGCTTGGTTCCCAATCGGGTGCTCCTGGGGGGTGGTTTGGTCACTGAGACAGGCTCTTAGGTAGGATAGTGTAACCCCAGCACTTCCCTCTTTTCTACTTTCTACCCTGGAGGTGACAGGTGAGCAGGTTTTCTCTGCCACACACTTCCGCTGTGCTGTGCTACCCTGTCACAGGCCCAAAGAAATGGGACCAAATGATCATGAACTGAAACCTCCAAAACAGAACCAAAATAAACTTTTCTCTTTATAAATTAGTTGCCTCAGGTATTTGTTATAGAATAGGCTCCTCAAACATTTGTCATTTGTTCGTGATGAAAGCATACAAAATTCTTTGAGCTTTTTAAATGACATGGAGTACACTGTCATTACCTATATTCATCCTGGTGTAACAGAACACCAGAATTTCTCTCTCCTATCTAACTATAACTTAGAATCTGTTTGTCAACATTTCTGCAACTTTTCCTCTTACATGCCCCAGTCCTTGGTAACCACCACTCTACACTCAAATTCTATGACATTAATTTTTTTTAGATTGTCTATATGAGTGAAATCATTCAGTACGTGTCTCTGCCTAGCTTAATGCACTTAAACTAATAAACTCTAGTTCTATCCATATTGTCACAAATGACAAGATTTCCTCCTTTTATCTTTTCTTTATTCATCAGTTGCTGGACACTTAGACTTTCTGACTGGTGCAGTAAACAGAGGCGTACATATGTCTCACTGACAGCTGGTTTCATTTCCTTTGAGTATATACCCCGTAGTGGGATTATATAGTAGTTCTACTTTTACTTTTTTGAAGAATCTCCATACTTTTCACTACAATGACTATATTAATGTACAGTCTGACTATCAGTATGCAACTGTTCTTTTTCTTTTATACCCTTATTACCACTTGTTACCTTCTATCATTTTGATAATAGCTATTCTAATTGGAACGATATTTCATTTTGGTGTTACTTTGCAATTCCTTGAGGATTAGTGATGTTGAACATTTTCTTATGTACCTGGTAGTCATTTTTAATGTCTTTTTTGGATAAATTTTTTTGATTCATTGTCATTTTTAAATTAGATTACTTGATGTTTTCACCATTCAGTTGTTGAATTCTTTAGATATTCTGGTTATTAACTTCTTTTCAAATGCACAGTTTACAAATATTTTCTCTATTCTGAAGATTTTCTCTTCACTCTGTAAATTTTCCCTGTGTTGTGAAGAAGTCTTTTAGTTTGATAAATCCCTATTTGTGTATTTTTGCTTTTGTTTGCTCTATTCTGGGTTTTATTCAGAAATTTCCTGCCCATTCCTGTGTCCCGAAGTATTTTCCTTACATTTTTTTTCTAGCAGCTTCACAGTTTGAGCTCTTGCATTTAGGTCATCAATTCATTTTGAGTTAATTTTCATGTATGGTGAGAGATAAGGATCTAGTTTTATCATTTTGCATGTGAATGTCTACTTAGTACCTTTGTCAAAGATCAGTTGGCTGTAGGCATTTGTGCTTAGTTTGCTCCCCTGGTCAATATGTCTGTTTTTAATTGTATTCCCTCCTATACCAATGATTTTAAAATTCACAACTTAAATGTAGTCTCTAGCAGTGAAGGAAGAATAACAGATACAAATAAAATTAGTTGTCCAAAAACATTTTATTTTGTGGAACTTTTCCATTTCTTTAAATTCAACTAGCTAGAATTATTTGCTAACTAGTTTCCCATTCGAACCATCAAAATGGAGAATTTGCCTTTTAAACAGAACTCCTCATTTCATTGTAAAAGAGAGAACATGATGTCCTTGCTTCCATTCTTTCTTCACAAAATTAGCTTTTTAGTGTACCCTTTGGTTAATAAGTAGGAAGATACATAGAGCAAGTTTATTTCATGTGGAGGTACAAAGATACAGATAAATGAGTGAAAAAGCAGTAGGCACTCAGTGTGATGATAATTATATAATGAGAATTATACACTATTTTATGGGATGCATCCTATAGATATGTTTATCCTGTTACCTTTATGAAATATATGATTTAGCTATCTCCTTTCTCAGAAATTAGCTTCATAAAAGTTACATAACTTACCATAAATTGCATAGTTGGTGTTAGATCTTGTGTCTAGATGTCCCCCCAAAGACTTATGTGATCATAGGTGGACCCTTTTCAGAGCTGACTGTATCTAGAGTGTGCGATGCTGGGATCAGGGTGTGTGATTAGTAGATTAGTCCACTGGTTTGGCATAGTTCTGGATGTGGATAATCGGAAGGCCCACTCTGTGAATGCTACCAGCCTTAAAGGCAGGGAGCCTGGATAGACTGAGGGACAGAAAGAGGGCTGCTGTTGTTGTTTGCTACTTGATGCTCACTGCCTTCTGCCTGCCATGGACCATTTCTCCTCTGTGATGCTTGTTTGCCTTGCCACCCTGTTTTGGAGTCAACTAACTATGGACTGAAATTTCTACAAATAGCCAAAATAAACCTATCCTCCATTAACTTTGGGTGTCAGGTATTTTGTTTCAGTAACCAGAAAAGTAACAAAGTTAACTAGTTAATGGTCAAACCTTGACATAACTTTCTGAGAGAGATTTAAAAGGCTTTAAAAGGGAGACATTTGATTCTATCCTGAAACAGTTGTCATATTCTACATGGAGCTCTACTGATTGATTTTTAACTTTTTATTTGATTTTATTTTAAAGAGAATAAAACCAAATGAAGTAAAATTGAATAGAGTCAATCAAAAACAAAACCAAGAACATGATACTTGCCTTCAAAACAAGATAAAAGGAAGTCAATAATGGCTACCATAATGCCTCTAGTTATCTTCAAAATAATTGCTCACACTATCAGGCATAATAAAATCAAACAAAATAGAACAGAATAAAACTAATGAAAACAAAACAAAAGCAATACAGGACTTCAAAACAAGATAATAGTAAAACAACAGTGGCTACCATAATGCCTCTTGTTATCTTCAAAGTAGTTGCCTGTACCATTAGACATAATACAACCAAACAAAACAAAATAGAATAAAATCAATCAAAACAAAACAATGAAAGCAATACAGGGCTTCAAAGCAAGTTAATAGGAAATCAATAATGGCTAACATATTTTGTTATCTTTGAAATAGCTGTCCATGTCATTAAATATAATAAAATCAAACAAAACAAAACAGAATATAGAACAATGAAAACAATACAGGCTATCAAATCATGATAACAGATTAACAATGGCCACTGCCTTCCTTTTTTAGGCGTTTCCTCCCCTTTCACTTTAACAATATGTACTGTACATTTTGAATCCCACTAACTCCTTTAGTTTTTTATATGAGGGAGACAATAGAATGTTTATCCAAGTGATTCTGAACCATTTCACCCATAAGCATGATCTCAAGTTGTATTCATTTACCTTCAAGAACCTTGAGGTCATCTTTCTTTGTAGCTGAGTAGGTTTCCACCACATAAAATGCCATGTCTTTCTGATCTGTTCTGCAGTTGATGAGCAAGCTACCCCTACTTTTTTTCTGGCTCTCTGTCACATAGAGCATTGTTCTCTCTCCTTTGGCTTTCAGGCTATGAATTTTCTTTCTAGTTAAATGTGTTTCTTGTATAGAGCATATTGATGGATCCTGTCTCCTGATCCACTATGCCTGTGTTTCTTTCTATTGGTGTCTTGAGGCCCTCTTGCACTGCATTGTCTCTGCCATGCTATTTTCCTGCCATTGGCTCCCTAGTTTCCCTTTCTATTTAATTGACTGGTCCCACTTGATGGTCCCCCTCTGCCATTGTTCCTGAGACCGTGATCTTTTTTATTTTTCTCTAGAATGTCTTTTAGCATTCTTTGTAGGGTTGGTTTGGTGGTCATGAATTCCTTGAGTTGTTCCTTGTCATGGAAGTATCTTGTTTCTCCATTAATTTCAAAAGAAAGTTTTGCAAGATACATCAGTCTGGGTTGGAAGTTGTTTTCTTTCAGGACTTGCAATATTTCACTCCAGCCTCTTCTTGACTTGATGGTTTGTGTTGAGAAGTCTATTGTTACTCTGATTGGTTTTCCTTTATAGGTGACCTGTTTTTTTTCTCTAACAGCTCTTAATATGCTATTCTTGAGTTGAATTTCTGGGATCTTGATTATTATATGTCCAGGTATAGATTTATTTTGGTTATGGATAGATGGAGTTCTATATGCCTCACTTATCTGAATCCTTTTCCTATGCTTGGGAAATTTTCTGCTTTACTTCTGTAAATAGACTTAAAATGTCATTTATGTTGACCTGTGCTTTTTCACTGATACCTATTATTCTTAAGTTATGTTTCTTTGGGTTGTCTTGCAGCCATTGAATTTTTACTTCCTGGTTCCTTGTTATTTTTAGGAGCTCTTTCACAATCGCAAGATGTAAACCTGTCTTAAAGGTTTGAAAGTCTATCTTCAGTTTGTTTCAAGTGGTTTTTCCAGCTTGCAATGGAGTTTTTAATTTCCTGGATGTCTTTTTGAATCTGTTTCATGTATTCTAAATCTTTTTTATATCGTTCATTCAAGGTTTCCCTCATTTTCCTATGGTCCTCTATTTTTTTAAATCTTTGTTTTCTTTAGAGGTTCTTAGCAATTCTTTTATTATGTTTTTCATTTCTTCTTTTACCTGAGATAGCATTTCTGTTCTAATTTCTTTTATGGCCTCATGAAGTTGTTTCTTTACTTCAGTTGACATCACTTCAGACATTTCAGGTGTGTGACTTCCAATCTCTTCTAACATCTCCTGGACTTGTGCTGCTTTGGGTTGGAGGTCAGAGACTGCCTTTTGCTTCTTCATCTTGATATATTCCTGGGCTCTTCTGGACAAGTCCCAAGAACATTTTGCACTGGCTATAATTTCTCTGAAGTGAGACTGTTTGGTCCCTCTAGGCAGTGCTGGCTACAGGTATCTGATGTTGGCCATTGGGTGTGCTGGTACAAGGCTGTTTACTGCTTTTCCCAGCCTGTGCTGGTTCCCCAGTGGTTTGTGGAGTGCACACAGGGGCAGGGCTGACTGCTACCTCCGAGCTGGTTACTGGTGGGGATCTTCCATGAAGGCTGCCAGAGTGCATGCTGGGGTGGGCCTTAGTCCAAGCAATTTCCATGGGTCTGCACCCAGCTAGGAGCTGCTGGAGGAAGCTGGCAGCAGTTCTGGTTCCAGGCTTATCTGGTCCCACTCAAAAATGACTCCCAGCCCACTGCTCTCTCCCATGGGAGGACTGAATCCTCTGCACTCACCACCAGCAAATGTAGTCCTCTGTGTCTATCACTCCCCTCCAATGCCGTGTCTCTTTGCAGAGGCCTCTGGGGTCACCATCCTCCATCGTCACTGGGACCATGTGTCCCCAGGTTCCAACAATTCCTCTCACACAATGAGTCTGGCTCCAGGTGAAGGTGCTGCCAGCTACCAACTTCTTCTTCATTTAAGTTTTTCTTTTTACTCTCTTTGTGGGTTTCAATTCACACTTTAGATTTTTTCCCGGGTCCAGGGGACCCACTTCCTTCCTTCTTGTCTTCCCCACAATGCTATTTTCTGATGTCGGGATGGTAACCCTCAGAGAGGCTGTTTTATCTGCTGTTTACTGCTCCACCATCTTCCCTGATTGATCTTTAAGGCAGTCCTCTTATTCTAAAAGCCTCATTGTTATCCCTGCCTGGCTCTATCTCCCTTGCCTGTTCAGAGATGGGCTAATGCAGATACTGATGTTAAGGAGATCAACAACAGCGGCAGTTATAGCAGCTTCTTTGAGCGTCTTTATTGGCCAGGTGCTGTCCCTTCATTACTACAAATCTCTGCAACAGGATGGCAAGGTTAAGTTATGTCATGTGCAGTTTAAAAGTGGAAAATCTAAGGTGTAACTTCTTTAGAGCTAAGTGGTGGCAGAACTGAGAATACACTTAAACTCAGTTTCAAGTTTAAATCATTGGCTAGCTTATCAATGTAGATTTAAGATTTTTTTTATTTGCAGCATTTTCTGTCACTACCACTTAGTTATCAATGGCTTCCTTAGGTGGGTATCATTAGTGGATTTATGTTGTATATGAAAATGGAGAGGATGAATAAATTAAGCAGTAATATAATTCATCTTATAGTGAAAAAATCTGCATCTATCAAAAAGCAAAATCAAGAGGAAAACAAATTACAATAATTACTATTGGTTGCCTGCTAATTTCTCCCCTTCATGCCAACAATATCCTTGATTTCTATTTAGGAGCCATGGAGATATGAGATGGTAACTCCACAGCTGGATCTAGGGCATAAAAATCAGGCTTAATCTAATCCAGTCACAGGACTCTTTTCCCAGATGCAATAATTGGTTTACAGATAGGACGCTCTGGTCCAACCAGAATGAATTAGGACATTTTCTGGGAAGGCTAAGACGTAGATGCTCTTGTTTGATGTGCAAACGCATTGCCTCCAACTACTACAAACAGTTTTGCTCAAATGAGAGTCATCATGAAGACTGGTAGCTAGGATGAGGAACAGAGAGCACTGTAGAGAGTTGCACACAGTCTTGGTGTGAGCAAGTGCTACTTTTGTTGTCTTGCCTGAGGCCTGATGAACCTCTGAGCCCTTGAACCATGTGGATTGATTATTTCTCTCTATCCTGTTAGTGGTTTTGTGATAGTTTCCTAATGCTTGCAACATATCTGCACTAATGCCATCTTCTTCTGATGCCACTTAAGTCACATTTTCTCCTATTTGTATATTTATTCTTAGTAGTCAATTTGTCTCATCATTTGATATTTTTACCTGCAATATTATAAACTTCTTATGGCATGACCATATCCTAAAATTTTTTGTTGTTTAAAAATAAACAAACATCATTTAAAAATTATATTTAATATGAGGAGATATCTACTTCTTAGGAGTTTTAAAGGATATAGCAAATAAAATAAATTTAGAAAAAAGTTCTGGTGACTGTATAATTTTTTAAAATTAAGTAACAATGACCAGTTGAATGGCAAAAAAACAAAAAGGCCAACAATATTATTTGGTGTTATTCACAATTGTATTGGCATTGAATTTACTACCTTGTGCAACATAAACTGATATGCACTGAAATTGAGTTGTTTACTGTGCAGAAAAGTGTGTATAAACATGGACATTAGCTACTTTCACACTAGCAGACAAAATCAATATTGTAATACAGCTAACCAATTTCCAACTATGGTAAAATGCATTTTAAAAAAATCCAACAATTTTAATTCATTAGGCTATGTGCTGGTTGACCAAAGATGTCAAACATATTTAATATGAAATATTTAATTGATTATTGTTTTTGGTGGGTCTAGCAATGGAACACAGGGACTTGCACCTACTAGCCAAGCAGTCTGCCACTGAGCTACACCTCCATTCCCAAAAATGATCTTTATAACAACAAAACCTTTCCCCTATTCCTTGTGTATACATGTGGTTATGAATTAGTCAGAATTTGGAAAGAGTATCTACTGAACCCCAATATTCAGGGGAAGGCAACTGGAGTACAGTTTTCTAAAGATCAATTTTAAATGGTTTTACAGAAAAAAATGACAGTTGAGGATATTTGAAATAAATATCAGAGTAATTTGGTGGCTTTGAGGAAGAAGTATGTTATAAGTCCTGAGTCTTTGTTTGAAAAGTGTCACGTGAAGGTCATAAGATGAGAACTGGGTGGTACACAGGTTTGTCTGAGATAAGGTTAGACTGACATGAGTCATCCAGCAGGTACGAAAATAGGATTATGAACTCTCTGATTCCATTTCCCCTTTCATTTGCTTGAGTCAGAGATGGTTAACTTTTAACTCTCAACTTGCTTTTGGCTTCTGCAAGTCCTCTTCTCACTCAAAGCTTTTCCAGCCCACTTTCAGAATCCCCCTGCCTCCATAGTAGACAATTACTCCTTCCTCTACATTCTCAAAATACTCTGTCAACACATCTTTTCAGCAATTGGAAATGTCAGGAATTGTTTTTACACTGCTTTTCTCGTTTTGGATTGTAAAACTCTTTCTATCCCAGACTCCAACCAGGCCTGAAATACCAGAGCACTTCATACTCTTTGTTAAAGGATGTGTCACTGAGCTCAGGAGGGAAATCTTTCAGAGCTTCTGCAGGTGCATATAGCGACCCAGAAGCCTCCTTAGAGAGCTCTGTGTGATATGCCATCTCCGGAGAAAGTAACTTGGTCTTGACTTTCTCCCATGTACATACGTACGTGTGTATATACCAACACAGATGAAGTACTTGTGCTGGATGACCGGTAGCTACTAACAGATTTCTTATTCTCAGTAAAGACAAATTTGAGTCATAAGGACCTGGAACTTCTTGTTCATGCTGTTGTTTTGAAAAATAAAAAATTCAACTGTGGTTGTGAGAACAGTTAGTTAAAAAGTGCTCACAGATTCCCTGTGTTTTTTTGAATGTTGAAAAGTGAAGGGAAAGAAAACTGACAGTAGCAGCATAGGAATTCGATTCTATGGAGCTAACATGAAACGGTTTCAGGAATTGTTATGTAGAGATGTGATTTATAATTCAGTTTGCAGGCTATATAATACACTAGCATACTCCAGGAACAGGGAGTAAGATTCAGATACAATTCCTGCCCTTTAATAATTGACTCTATGACCTTAAATATGACACAAAACCCCAGATGTCTCAATTTCACAGCTGAAGGTTGTCAGAAGAGTCAACAAAATAATCCATATCAGGCACTTGGAGTAGCATCTGGAACTTACAAAAGGCTCAACTGATGTTAGTTGTTATTATTATTCTTTCTTGGTGAGGTATTATTGGTGGTATATTTATTGGTGGTAATACAAATGTCATCTTTTTTATTCACATAAAATTATTTGCTCATTTGTTAGTGTTAATGCATGATGAATTTAAGCAGTGGACATTGATATACATTAAAACGTAAGTGTGATGTAATAAAAATCTGATTTAAGACATTTGTCCTGGGTATTAATTTATAATTTTTACATTTATTAACTTAAAAATTTCAGATTTCCTTGACCCAGCTCTTAACTGAATGATCAGAATCAGAATACATTCTTAGAAAAGAATAGACTATCACGCTCCCTTTTCATAACTCTAAGCCCTGAACCTCCTGGCCGTGATTCATTTTGATTTCTGATTTTTTTGCCAGACAGAGGAAAGATTGAGCCATTTTCTCCATGCCAGGTGGAGTAGACACATAGCACAAGGAGCAATGGATCCTTTCAACATACAGTAGCAGGTTTTTAATATTAGGGAAATGATAACATTTTGACATGGCAAAATTACAGGTTAACTAGAATCAATCTGCTTGATCGAGCTTGAGAGAACTTCCAAAGTATTGCAATATGGGGGAAACAAATATTGATTGAAACAAAGAACACAGACTCATGAAATTCTGAAATGGTTAGTTTAAATGCTTTATATTTGAACGATGGAATAAATATCATAGAAGTTAACTGATAGTCAATATATTCTATTCAATACAGCCCAATTGATTATAACCTAAGAAAGAAAGTCTTGCTACCAAGTGAAAAGTATAAATTAATTAACATTAAACCCTTTCTGTTCACAGTTTATATGTGAAATATGGTACCATTCTTATTAATACTAATTAATAATTGTGCTCATTGTATTAATCACTAATCATACTCAAAAAATCAAGTGTTAAAACTCTCCTTGAAAGGTTGGAAAACCCACATGTACCCATGTCATTATGAAGGTGTAGAATGAATCTATTGTAGGTGTATTTACTGAGGTTCATAAAATTTAGAAGACTTTCTTCATCTCAAATACAGTTTATCGGTGGTCAGAGATAACGATCTCTTTGTGCAATTATGAAATTAGTCACACATACAATTCTAATGCAATTCACATTTATGCCAAATCCTACCAGAGATGTCGAACTTTCAGAACTTTGATGTGAATGACAGAACTTGATAAAAAAATGTAGTGCAGATCACAGTTTGGGTTAATAAACCCATTTCAGTGGTTCTCACTGTTCCCTTTTCTTTGGAAAGTTGTTTGTTAGGGAATTTCTCATACTGAGCCAAGGAAGGTAAACTAAAGGCACATTTATCTCATATAACCAGTTCTAAATTAATGGTACAAACCGAGGAAGACTGAGAGTACAGAATTAATTAAAACCCTCAGGGGATCTTTACATCTCATTCTATTTCAGTTTATTCTTCTTCTAAATTTTTTGTAGAAGTATAAGGATAAAATGAAGGGATTGACTTATATATCACCATGACCTTTCTCTTTTAGCATTGATGAAGATAGTAAGCAGTAAACAAGAGAAAGAGTAGGCAGGAAAAGAGGAAAAAAGAGCTCAAGATGATCTGTGAGCGGGGTAAGCTTAGTACAATCATGAGTTGACAGCTTTGGGATAATGTCTTTCCAATTCGATAAGGGCACTGTATTCAGATTTTATTTTGGAAAAAAACTGAGCGCCTTCCCAAACCCCACAGTAACCAAGCTTTTACCCTTAGCAAACTGCCTAATTGTTTTACCCTGAATCATTTTATTAGTGAAGGAGTATTTATTACCTTTTGACAAGAAGGCATAGAAGATGAGAGCATGTGTTTTGGTTCTTATATACAACACAGCTAAAATTTGGCAAGTTCATAGGTACACATGAACCAAGAATTCTACAACACACTAACCTTGTCTGAGTTGGCTCATATTTAGAAACCACTAGGCATGCAAATTGGGAAAGATAGGAAAAATGGCTACTCTCAAAAGTACCAAGCATTTCCCTTCAAAAGTCAGTATTAAAAGCTGGGTTAGTTGAAAGTCAGAGGTGGAAATTATAAAATAAAGAGAAAGATAAAACTAACACTCTGATATTCCATTTGACCCAGCTAATCCTTTTCTAGATGTCTTCCCAAAAGAGTTAAAGACATTGTATTACAGTGACACATGCATACCCAAGTTTATAGCAGTACAATTCACCATCATTAAATCTTGTAAGCAGCCTATATAACCAACAACAGATGAATGGGTAAAGAGAGTGTGTTATTTAATGGAGTACTCCTTTGACATAAAGAAGTATAAACTTGAGTCACTTGCACAAAAATAGATGTACCTTAATACCACAATGTTAGGTGAAATAAATTAATCACACAAGCTTAAATATCATATGGTTTCTCTTATATGACAAGCACAAACCATGAATAAACACCAAAATAAAAGACAGATAATAGAAATTGGGGAAATAGATCTTGTTCAAAGAGGAAGGGGATCAAGAGATGGAGGGAGAGGGAAGGAAAGGGAGGGAAAGGGGATAAAATAGAATTAAGATTTATTTTGTACATGTGCCAACTTCCTACAAGGAATGTAATCATTATATGGTCTAATGTAAATACATACTCATAATAAGTAGAACTAAAAATAGAGCTGGGTTTTTAATATTTCTTTTTTCTCCTCACATTCTTTTCAATTCACCTTATGGGAGCCACATTTTTGTAATGCATTTGTATAATATGCCTATTAGGAAATAGTGTGTAAGGGCAGAAGTGCTGCATAAGGGTGGTATTTGTTGTGATATGCATTATATACTACATATTTTTATCCCTCAAAAATTCATGTACTGAAACTCTCACCTCTGGACCTTTGGGGGGTAATTAGGTTTAGATGAGGTTGTGAGGGTAGGATTATGATAGGATTGCTTTTCTTATTTTCATAAGACGAGAAAGAAACCAGACTCCTCTCCCTATACCACGCTGTCTGCAAACCAAGAAAAGAGACCTGCTGGGCTTCTTAGCCCCCAGAACTGTGAGAAATAAATTGCTGTTGTTTAAGCAATCCATTCTAC
>RJWT010041258.1:0-12354 GCA_004365215.1 Cuniculus paca
GTCATTAAAATAGAATATGAACTCTCTGGTCCCTTAAATTTTAATGAACCTGAGCCCTTTATAGGTGGCACTGAGAGCAACTTTAGCTGTGAAACAATTAAAATGTTAATGGGGTTTCTAGGGTAAATAGATTTATGAAAGAAAGAGAATGCTGACTGAGTTGTTTCCTAGCCCAGACTTGTTACTGTCAGTTGAATTCAAGCAAAATTTGCTTTACAAGGGATGTAAGGAACACATCTGTATGATGTAACGGCTGGCACCTATGGTGTTTCTCATATCAAAACTCAGTATTGCATATATATGCCTAAAACCCACTACAGATACTACACTACCATATAATTGGCCAGTGTATATTGTGTGTCTGGAGTTTCCACTTCTTTTCTTTTACATTTGGTAATCCAGTGCATTTAAAGGAAACCAGTGTTCATTTTTGCTCATCTCAATACACAGGGAGTTCAAAAGTTCAAAAGATAAGAAGTGGTTCTCAGCATGAATAAACTGTGAAATGCATTGGAAAATAAATTTTTGATGTCAAGATACATTCCCAGTTTATTCATGCTGAGAACTGTTTTCTTATTTCTCAGATTTTTAAAACTGGAATAGCCAAAATTTGTTTAAGCTCCAAAATAAATGAAGATACAATTTGACTATGTTCTTATTATGGTATACTCTTCTCTTACTGAGGTATGATTGACAAATTAAATTATATAAATTTAAGCTGCATAAGATGATGATTTGATATACATATATATTGTGAAATGATTGCCACAACCTAGTTATTTAACATGTCTATCACTTTCACTTCTAGTTACGTGTGTATGTGTGTGTGTGCCACATGCACACACAGTCAGAACATTTAAAATCTACCTTAATAGCCAATTTTCAGTCCACAACACAGTGTTATTAACTACAGCCACCCTGCTGAACACAAGATCCTCATATGAACTTCTGTTTCAAAGCTAAATACTTCACAGTATCACGAAAATCTTCAGGTCCTGCAAGTGGATATTAGTGGTTTAAGTTCTGGAAAGAAAAAACTATTTAAAATTAGGTGGATTTTCCTATTGTCAGCGTTTGCTACATGAAACCATGAAAATAGTTTTCTTAATTCAGAGAAATGAAAGCTCAAAACTCATGGGATTGCCTCTTCCCTCAAGACTAAAACCCAATAAAGCTCAGAATTACTGTCAATTCCTAATTAACCATATCGATAAGGAGGAACACTAAACACTACTGAAAACTGTCCACTGAAGAGTGACAAAAAGCATTTTCCAGATCATGAGTTGACAAGCTGCATAATTTATACACAAGGAACTGATTTTACAAAGAGTAGATGGCTGGATCTTAACTAATTCCAAACAAGTCTTCATGGTTATCACATGGTTATCAAACAGATTTTTTAAAAACTGGAGAGCTCCAGATACCTGTGTTAAATAAAAGTTAAGTTTAGATTGCCGAGACAGGAAGGCACACAACCGCTCTTATACAAGGGACATGGACAAATCTGTGAAATAGGTGACTTTTGTGCTGGGCCTTATGGTGGCTCTTGAAGAGGTAGAATCCTGTGAGTTCAACAAGAACAAAGCTCTTTAGGCAGTGAAGTGTGAGGTGCATTTCAAGATCCTAGGATGTCCTGTGCAGTTGCTTGTTCATCCGTACAATGGTGGTGACATCATTCACCCGCAGTGTATGTAATTCCCAGAAGATATTGTCTTTCCACAGCCTCCAATGCCTTGTCTTGCATTCTGCTCTCTTCCCACAGTGAATGTTCTTCTAATCTCAAATCTACCTCTCCTTCCAACATCACTGTGAAGCTCACCATGATCCTTGATGGTTGTGAGCTGACCCTGATTTATGCACTATCTGTAATTAATTCCATTGGAGTCGTAGAGGAGCAGTTTCTTCTCTCTAGTGGCATTTCTGGCCATAGGAATAATGAGCTGAGAATAATGACACAGAGTAAAGGTTTAGTCAAGCTAGACTGCACATGAGGCTTCTCCATGGGAATTTCCAGTTTCTGTCACCATGACCAAAGTGACGGCTGTGAGAATTACCTTCACATGTCAAACAGTGTTCTTCTATTGGGTCTGTTTAGGAGCTCAAGTCATTTATTTTTTCACGACTGACACTCCACTTCCCAAGTTCCTACTCTATGTAACCTTCCTGAGACCTTACAGAACATTTCCCACTCCTTCTCCCATTCACATCAGGCAGTTTCTTAATCTCTGCCGCAAGCTTTTTTATCTGCTCCCCTCTTTTATGTTAACATTTCCAAGTTTCCTTCCTCAATAATCTTTTCTCCTCATTTGTCTCCAACCACTTCAGCATGAAAACACAGCTCAATTCCAGATGACTCTCCTGAGCCTCTGGACCTAATGGGTCCCTTCTCTAGGAACTGTTTGGTTCAAAGACATGAGTTCCTATAGGTAAGTAAACGCTCACAGTCTCTGCTGACCTCATCTTCTTCTCCCCTAAGGTTCTTCTTTCCTCTTGGATTTGATATTTTCTCCATTTTTTTTTAAGGCTCTCATTAAGTCTTTTTCTTTTGCTGTTCATCTCTACACATTCATTCTCCCCTTTGGTATAAATCTTTTGGATGTCTTCCTTCTTTGTATCATCAGCTGTAAGACTTACCCTAATTCTCACCTAAACTACTGATAGAATATTCCAGTTTGACCTCCTGCCTCTGGCTTCACTGCTCTCCAAATTAGTTTCTATTTAAAAATGCAAATCTGACTTGTTACTCTTCTGTTTTTAGTCAGTGTCTTCCTGGCTCCCTGTTGGTTTCACTGCAACATCCAAAATCTTGATATGTTCTCTCTCTTAACTTTCATACCAACCTCTTTCCCTTCAATGCAGCATAGCTCATTGTTACGGCTGGGGCCATGAGCTTGTGAGAACTGAAAAGCCCCACCAGCCTCCAGGTGCTCAAGGATTGCTTGAGAGATAAGAGCTGCTCCAAGTGGCAGGTGTTATCACAATCGGATATGGTGCCATTTGAAGCATTTTCCACTCTCAGTTGCTGACTTGAGTCACATTTTTGATCACATCAAACCTTATTAAAACAAAAAGGCCAACTGTTAGGGTTAATACATTGTGTCAACTTGCACAGTTTAGAAGTTTAACTGAGAGACTCAGCAGGGAGCCAGGGTTCTTACTTTGTAAATATCCTCATCCTGTGCAAAGGAGGGCAAGGACATTTTGTGAGTGTTACACCCATCCTGAAGGTTTTGGGAGGGGGGGGGGCTGTGTACAATTTAAGGGTAGAGAAGAGGTTTGTATGCTCTCTTGCTCTGGCTGCTGCCTTGAAGTGCTGTCCCTGTGCCATGCCACTCTGCCTTGGACTCAGCTGACTATGGACTAAAATCTCCAGAAACTGTGAGCTAAATAAACCTTTCCTTGCTTCACTTTGGTGTCAGGTGTTTGTCTCAGCAACGGAAAAGAGTAACCAAGACACCAACTTACCAGGAGTAAAGAGCAAGTATGGCCCTGCCAATGTGGTGACCACAGGAAGGAGAGCTACAGATAGTAAAGATGTCAACATTGATCTCTTTGAATCTGAGGAGAAAGTGAAGAAGCAAAAGTGCTCAGGGAAGAACACCTTGCACAGTATGACTCAAAGTGAAAATATCTGCATTTGTCGACACATCTTCCACAAGTTGCACAACCTTGGGATGGTGAGACAGACATGGCAAAACTAGGAGTGTGTCAGAAGCATGCAATTAGAGGGCTTGATCTTGTACAGGCCTCCTTTAAGCTAATCCTGGTAGGATATGGAATTTAAAATCTTCAAATACAAAGTGAGGTTGAAGATGGGAGTCAATGAAAGAACTAAGCTGGTTTAAGCCTTACCAAAACCTATATTAGGACAACCAGGAGAAAAGTGTCAGGAAAGTTAGGAGACAATTCTTCAAGATCTCTTGGATTTCTTACAAAAAGTATCCACATCAGGGTAGGCTGTAGCTCAGTAGCACGGTGTTTGCCTAGCATGCATCAGCCCTGGTTCTGACCCCAGCATTGAGGAGAAAAATGAACAACTTGCTGGTTTCCTGGAAGGATATTTATATAGCAAAAGGTCTTGGAAAATGGAAAGAATGTCTCCCGCCAAGACTGAGAGCAGAGTTCTTTCCTGAGCATGACAGTAAAGATAATTCTCTCAGTAAGAACAAAGGTTGTCCAAGTTTGCCAGTGTGTTTCTTGCAAGACCAAAGGTTTAAGCTCTGGGTTTCTCAGCTGTGACTGTGTGCATGGAATCCATTTGTGCCATTCCTCACTACCTGCATGAATTTTAGGTAGAAGGGAAGGGCAAAAAAAACATGGAGCTCATGCTGCCTGTTTTGGATTAAAGGATTAAAAAAGACATTTGTCTTTAACTCAAGAACGTCTTCTGTCAACAGCTATGAATTGTGGCAGACTAACTTGTTATCTTGCAAATAGGGTAAAATTTTATACACTTCACAGTTCTTGCTTAGGAGGACTAAAGATAAACTTTAAAAACAAAAACAAAAAATACAGGTGCTTAGTAAGTTTTCTTAGAAGTAAATGATGCCAAAAAAGAAATCTGTTCAATAGTGGGTAGTAGTCAAGAGCATAGATTTTAGTCGGCCTGGGTTTGTGCCCAAATTCTTCCTGTTTTTAAATGTGTGGCCTGTCTCAAGAGCTTCATACCTTTATATGAAAGGTTTTCTCCAGAAACTTGTCATGTCCCTGGACTTCACTTTCTTCATCATAAGTTGCAGACAATTATGTTACCTTTTGATATGCTTGTTGTAGGGATTAAATGAAGTAAAATATGTAAAGGACACAAATTTTTCCCTAGCATATAATGTGATATTTAAGAAAAATGTGCTGATGCTTGAGTTTTATTCCATGGATAATCAGTTTAAGAAAGATAATAATGTTACCAGGATTAACTTTAAAAATCAACCTGGATAAAAATTAAATGGAACATGAATGCCCTGCCTCCCCTACACACACACAAACATAAGCCTTGAAAAAGGAATGAAGTGAAATTTGTGACAACATGGACAGACCTGGAGTTCATTACTGTTAAATGAAATAAACCAGGCTCAGAAAGTCCAGTACTGAGGATCTCACTCATATGTGAATCTAGTGAAGTTGACAGTAGAATGGTGGCTACAGTGGACTGAAGAAAGACAGGAGGAGGAAGAATCCTGGGGAAATGATGATCAATGGGCTTTAAGTAATAATGCGATAGGAGCAAGAACTTCTGCTCTATTGTCAAGTGACTATAGATAACAAAACAGTGTACTACGTAATTTTAAAAAAACTATAAGAAACCAGGCATGTTGATGCACACCTGTAAAACTCTGGTAGGCTGACGCAGGAGGATCACAAGTTTGAGACTAGTTTAACAAATTTAGCAACTTAGTGAGAACTTGTGTCAAAATAAAAATAAAAAGGGCTAAGGAGATAGTTTAGTGCAAAGGCCCTGGGCTCAATCCCTAGTACAAAAATAAAAGCCAGAAAAAGAAAGAATTTTAATTATTTTCAACATTTAAAGAATGATGGAAAAGGAGATAAACTTGGCCTGATTTTAGCATTACACAATGTATACATGTATCAAAATATCATCTGCTAACACATAAAATACTTTAAAATTTAATGATACATATAACAAAAATAATGAGTTCAGAGGCTATGAAAGAGATCAACCAAGATTTTTAATACCACAGGAATAAAAACAGTATGGCTATGTTTAAGTGTTGAAAATAGGAATAAGAACTAATTCAACATATATTTCTTTGCTGATGTTGACAGATTTAGAAATACTGGTAGAAATATAAACTTAATAAAAATATAAAGTTAACTTACATGTATATACTGGCCATATAAAAGGCCTTTCACCATCAAGTCACCTAGAGTTCATAATGTAACTATGAGGTAAACTGGGAGGAAAGTAACAGGAATAATGTTTTAAAGGAAACAAAGAGGATGATGACCAAAGTGTCTAAAGATATGTAGGAGACAATGATGACTAGAAATGGTCTCTGGATACACTGAGCCTGAAACAGACAAAGATGATGCTTACAGTTGAAACAGCGAGTCTGTAGCTTCCAAGAATTGGATGCTAGGTGCACTGATCTGGACCTCCTTAGAATACAGCCTGTGATGAAAGCCAGTGGAAACAAAGAAGTAAGCATGTGGCATGAAGAGGGGGGAAGGAGGAATAAGGATAGAAGGTGAGCTATACCCTTAGCCCTTTTTATTTTTATTTTGAGACAAGTTCTCACTGAGTTGCTAAATTTGCTACACTAGTCTCAAACTTGTGATCTTCCTGCCTCAGTTTACCAGAGTCCTGGGATTACAGGTATGCACCAACATGCCTGGTTTCTTGTAGTTTTTTAAAATTACATAGTACACCATTTTGTTATCTGCAGTCACTTGACAACAGAACAGAATGCAGGAGCCAGCAGAGGAAGGACTATAGACGACAATAAGTGTACAAAGGAAAAGCACAAGAAAAAACTGGCCAACAGGAATAGTTGGTCATGTTGCATTCTATACAAAATAAGAAGATAGTTTAGCAGAGGACGCCCGAGAGCAGTGGGTTAAATGATTAATTACAAGAAAGCAAGCAGCACTAGTTCTGTCCTTGAGAAACTAAAGATGCAAGGGAGAAGAAGCAAGGTCATGACGCAGTTGTCTACAGACAAGACAGACCTCAGAGATAGATTAGGAAGAGATGGAAAAAGCAAGACTTGGATACATTTGTGATAAGACAGTGGAAAACAGCAGACATAAAAGAGTTGAAAATAAAAGAAAGAAAGGAGATTATCTATAGAGAAACCACTTAAAAGATGAAATCCAGAAAATACAGGGAAAGGATTACCATGAAACAAGAGAAAGAGATTTACATCCATGAGTGACAAAAGAAAGGGGTACAGATATGGGGAAAGATACTGAAACAAATGGTAGGGACACTAAGAAAATACATATAAATATAACGTCAATTTTTATCAGTAAAGTATGGTTTTCTAAAACCATAGGACACAGGTTTGAGTTTAGTTGAGGGCATAGGGAGAAAAAGCGGTACTACTAAATACAAACAGGCTTAGTCTAAGTAAAATGATTAGAGACGCTGGTAGTTTGAGAGTACAGAATGAAAAGATCAAGGAGAGATGAACCATTACAGAGTGTGGCAATTAGGAAAAGGCCGTAGACAGGATAGATCCAGTATGCAAGTATGGAACTTCAGGCAAGTTAAGTTATCTCTAAATGTCTCAGGGTTCGCTTCTAAAAAAAAAAATCGGTATTATTTACTTCATATGACTACTGTTAAAATTAAAGATATTCATAGATACAAATTGCTAAATATTCTTCATAAAAAAGTGCACACAGCCTTTTCTTCTTAAATTTGCGTGTTCCCTAATGTGTTTGAGCCACAAGAAAGAAAAAAAAACAATTTTGAAGTAATGTACACTAATGATTAAATGGCAAACCACAGCCTAACTTAAAACTGGATTTTCATTAGACACAGACATCTCTCGGTTGCTCGTGCTGTGGTCTGAATATTGTTTTCGTCTAAAAACTCATGTACTGAAATCCCAGCCTCATGGCAGTGGTAGCATATGGTGGAATCTTTGGAAGTGACTAAGTCATAAGGGGGAAATTCTCAGGAATGGGATCAGTAGCTTTTCAAAATAGGCCCAAGAGAGATCATTTGTCCCTTTCCTCATATGAGGACCCAGCCAGATCTATGAACCAATGAATAGTCCCTGCCAGATACCAATTCAGCTAGTGACCAGATGTTGGTCTTTCTAGTTTCAGAACTCTGAGAAATAAATATTAGTTGTTTATAACCATCCAGTTAATGGCATTTTGTTATAGCATCCAGAACACATTGACATAGCTCAGTTTCAGTGTTCGCCTTAGAAAAATTCAAAAGAAAAATGTTCCATCCCAGGTGAGGCAGCACATGTCTACGATCCCAGCACTTGGGAAATTGAAGCGGGAGGAACACCATGAGTTTGAGGACAGACTAGGTTACATAGTGAGATTAAGGACAGCCTGAACTACACTAGTGAGAGCCTGTCTCAAGAAAACAGTAATAATAATAAAAACAAGTTTCAGCATAGTGTGTGGGATATGAAACAAGTCTGTCAAATCCTCTTTTATTATTCCAAATTATCATAACTTCTTGACATGCTCTGTTTTAAGATTCTTTGATTTTTTATAAAATCTAAATCTCTGCCACTCCTGTTCTGATCCCAAGTTTCTACAACAGCTACAGAAGGCTGAAGTGAAGCATAGTTCTGCGCCTGGCTGTTGTCGAACAGAGGTGGATACACGGTGTTATATTTGGCATATTTTGAATGTATGCCAAAATTGTCTGCACCATACATGCATGTTAGGGGATGGATGGATGGATGGATGGATGTAGGATGTCCTATATAGTTTAGGAGACTGTTATGTCACAAAGTAGTCACACCTTAAAATCCCCTCCAGGTTTCAGACAAATCTAACTTCTATATGCCCCAGTGTCCCCCAGTTCCTGAAGCTTAAGCTACCGGTTCCGCCTTTATTTCTTCCTTAATATTTCCTATTAAGTACATAGTAGTACTTAGGCACGCTTTAAGGAATACTGATTTTATGAATCTGCCTTGTCTGTCACCCAACTCCATTTTAACCCCTTTTCATCATATTATTATGCAAGTATTTACAAGAGTACATTCCAAAGAATAAATATTAATAGAATGCATCATAGCTAGTCATTTCCCCTGGATGTCTTAAAGACCTGGGCTGAGTTTATTTCCTCCTATTTAATCCTTTAGAAAACATTTGCAGAGTGCCATTAACATAAATAAACTCTTCAATATCCCTTCATCAAATTGCCATCACCAGTTAAAACTCCATTTCATAGTGCACTTAAGATACCTTTCCCCACTCCACAATTCCCAGCTTAAGCCTAGCCCATCATTTTAATATGTAAGCACCTGCAGGCATAAAAGAGCAGGAGAAATTTTATGCAGAGTCTATGAGGTGCAGGGAAATAAGATCTTACTTGTGAGGAATCTTTCCACCCATTATAGGACAATTAGCATTCTAACCTAGTACCAAATGCCAATAGAAAACCCTACAGCTTTTGCAACAATCAAAAGTGGCCACAAAAAATTGCTTAATACCTACTTGATAGAAGGCACTAGTTCCATTCCCACTGAGAATGTTTCAATGCAATTAAAAAGAAACTTTCTCCCTCCCCCATCCTTCACCCCTCTACATTCTACCACTGAGTTACATCCCCAGCCCTTTTCATTTTTTGTCTTGAGACAGGGTCTCACTGAGTTTCCCAAGCTATCCTTGAATTTGCCATTCTCTCACTGTAGTCTTCTAGAGTGCAGAGATAACAGGTGTACGCCACCATGCCCAGCTTAAAAGAACTTTTTAAAAACAGGCTGGGGCTGGATGTTGTGAAATAAGATATACAGTAAGAGCTTCAGCTCTGGAATCTAACTACCCAGATTCATAAACAATATTCTGAATTACTGAAGAGTGGACTTAAGGGTTAGTTAGATGATTAAATCAAACATTACATATGAAGTACCTAGAAATTTTCCTGGCATTTAAGTGAGAATTCAAATGAATTCATTATTGGCAATATTTTACAGTGCCTATTTACATAGTAGGTACTTAGACACTCTTTACGGAATACTGATGTTATGAATCTGCCTCGCCTGTTACCCAAATTTACTAAATGTGACAAAACAAGAGCATCAGACATATTGATTATAATTAGAATGGAAAAAGCCACACATTAAACATCTTTTGTTTCACTAGTAAAATTTATTTTGAAAACGAATTTACCTTCTAAGGAATACACCATAAATTCAACGCATTATATTGAAGCTAACCATTAGGTACATAGCCATTTCCTATTTTCAGTTGTCAATCTAGCTGCCCAAATCTGTTCAAGTACAAGATCAGCAACATAAAACTCTTACCTGTGTTAATGACCTGTAAGTGCCAGTTGGTAAAATGATGCATTCTCATTATTGGGCTTCACCTCATTAAAAACCTGCTTTCACTGATAATGGACCTAAGAGGTCAATAAAAATCTCAGGGAGAATTCTGTTTCAATTAATAGATGGACAGGTGTGTGGAAGCCACGTGTTATACATGATTTCATTCCACATGCCAACCAAAATTGTAAAGACATCTGCAGAAACCCAGTACTAAATCCCAACATGGTTCCTGCTTAAAAAAAAAAATTAACTCTTATGGAAGAGGACTAAATTTAAATTTGATTGGATTTTCCCCACCCAGATTTCAGAAAGTACTAAGAGTCACCAGAGTGGTCTCAATAACTCACTGGAAAACATGTCTCTATTAAACGCTCAAGAAGTTATATTGGGTTTAATATCCAATTTCAATTCACCTGATAAATAAATGAGCTGCAGGAGAAACCTTCTTAAAGAAAATGCTATCTCATCCCTCCAGCCTTTTCAACAAGAGTCAATACTGAAACATGAGTTAAAACAGTAAAGTAATGTAAAAGTGATGTCTCCTATTATTTCTCAGTGTCTCCCCGAAGGAATTACTCAGTCTCAGTGTGCACGGGTGATTGTGTAGCTACCTAATAAGGCAACCGAGGATCCACTTTAATAACAGCACTTGTAAAGGTAAGATCAAGGCTACTGGGCAATTTCTAAGATGTGAAGGCTTATGCTTGCACAAGCTATCCAAAGTGAGGCATCTTCTGAGATAAACTGAAAGTCTAAATCAATCCCTTCAAAATAAACAAGGCAAATCTTATCAATTCAAGAAAAACCACATTCACGGAAATCCCCTGTATTTCTGCCAAATACATATTTACAAACTCTGCAGACAAAAAGTTGCATAATGCCACTGAGCTCCTGGCCATGTCTCAAGATTTATAGTTAGTGACATTTGCAGTAACCAGAGAGCAAATTGAATCTCACCTCAGAGGGATGAAATATGGAAATGTAAAGTGAACCCAAAACCAGTACTTTTCTTGCAGGAAAAAATGAAGCTCTCATAAAGGTATGGATGGTTTTGTGCACTTATCTCAACCATTTCCTATTATAAAATATTCACACTTTATAAAAGCAAAGACGAAACAAAGAAGTAGCAAAAAACGTTTAAATGTTCAAAATACTCTGGTGTCTGTCTATTCATAACCTCTTGAGAGCAGAAACGGAAAAACAGAATTTGATCTGGCTTCTCTCTCTCAGACAGTTCGATGATGATCCCGCTGATGCTACAGATTTCAGCAGAAACTTCTCCCAGTCAGTCAAGGAGACCAGGCAATTTGCAAAGACTTCCTACGGGCTCCTCGTTGCACCTGACACAACGACCAAGAATTAATATTTCCTAGCTTTCATCATTTGTAGTCTGGAAATGAAACCATGCCCCACGCGCTCAGATCATGCGCTTCAGTCATCTCTTCTCTTCAGTTCTCCACTAGCATCCAAGTAGCTGCGCAAGTCACCTTTCACTCGGTCACGGACACACTAATCTCCTGCTCCTCACTTCGTATCACTCAACAGAACCTGTGGAATAATCCATTCCTCGACTTGATGCTATCTTTCAAAATCAATCCAGGTACGTGAGCTCACTTGGTTTCTATAGAGAAGCCAGTGTCAAGAAACTCGCTGTTCCACGGGATTTCATTTGAAACCCATTTAGAAAGTGGCACATGGATTAGCCAATGACTCTCAAACTGAAACTCACACCACGCGTAAATACACGCCACCATCCACACACGGACACGCTCCAGCGGGGTGGGGGGGATCCGCCGGGCACTTAGAAAGTATCCTGTAGAAAGCACACGGCCCCCTGTCGCAGTTTCAGCTCTGGCTTGGCGCTCCCAGAGGACACGCTGGTGACAGCGTCACCGCCGCGATCCACGGGGACAGCCCGGAGACGCCGCCCGGTGCCCGGCGCCCGCGGGCGCTTCCCCCTCGCTCCCCTCCCGGCGCGGCGCGGACGGCTCGGCCCGCGGGCTCCGCGGCGGGTGCGGATGGGGCGGGGGCGCACGGGCGCCGCTCGCTCCGCTCACATGGGGACACTCGGGCGCCACTTACGTGCCCAGCTGGAGCTGTAGGGCGCTTCCTGGCGGCCAGTCGGCGGCCACCCAGCCGCAGAAGCGCGAGTGCCACCGTCTCGAGGTCATCTCCGCAAGGCCGAGTCGCGCCGGCCACCGCCCGAACCGCGCGCCGCGCGCGCCTCGGAATCCGCCAGTCCGACGCGGGCGCAGAAGTTGGGCTCGCCGGGCAGAAGTTGGAGTGCGGGGCTCGCTCCGGGGCCCGCGAGGTGCGTCTCCGCCAGGAGGGCGCGGCGGCAGCTCCGCCCCGGCCGCCGCGGGAGGCTGCG
>RJWT010041259.1:0-12353 GCA_004365215.1 Cuniculus paca
AAAAAATCCCAATTGCCATTTCCAACCTATCCTTCTTCACATAGTAATTTTAGGGTGGCAGGGAGGTTGGGAAGGATAGAGGAAGATGAGGAAAAGCCCTTGGAAATCCCGTCTAACCCCTAGAGCCTGGGGTGCAGGTGTCGGGCAGGTCATGAAGAAGCCTGGGACCGTAATGTCCTGTGACGGCCGCAGCACCCGCTGGATGAGCTGATGTCTCCCAGGGCCAGCTAGCTGCAGGCTCAGGAAGTCTTTCCTGCCCCTCTCTCTCCTTTTCTTCTCTCTTGGGCTATAGTGTGTCCCGCATCTCTTTATACCCAACCGTCTCCTCTCTCTGAGGTCTTCCCGGCTTCCCTTTTTAGGGTCTCCCCGCTTTATGCTCCTACTTCAGGCTCTTTTCCCATCTGTACCTGTCCAGGCCTCTGTATCTCCATTTCTCTCTGCCTCACTTGCACTCTCTTTTCCTTCCTTCTCTCTATTTCTGCTTTCCTGGGTCCATGTTCACGTTTCGGCTCATCTCAGCCTTGCCATTCTGGCAAGTGCCACCATTTAAAAGAAGATCCATGTCTCAGCCCAGCATCCATGGTGGCTTGTCCCCATTCCTGAGCCACCGAGGATCAGCACCTGGCAGGACCCTATAGCACCTCCTGCAGGCCAGTCCCCAACAAGGCAGAAGGGGGCAGCTTTGGGGGCCTCCCCGATGCCAGGCCCGGCTGAGATTGTCTGCCAGTGCTCGCCTACCGTCCAGGGGCACACACTGACCCCAGCTGTGTGCTGAGTCCCATGTTGGACCCTGCTCTCCAGGGCCCTTGGTGGGAACACTGACTTGGCATCTGCTCACTGTTCCCAGCATTGTGGTGGGTGACAGCCAGTGACACCCATGGGGCAGCTGCAAGGTCTTCATGTGTCCTTTTGCAGCACTGGCCAGCCTTTGCGAGGTCAGGAAACCCTTGACCTGATGGTGTACAGGGAGCGAGTTGTGCCCTCCACCCTCACCACCCAGAGTGTGACCTCCAGAGCATTACCGGGGGCTGGGTGGGAGAGTGGGGTCTCTGCCTCCCCAGACCTGCTGCCCAGGGATCTGCTGTGTGACAGGTCTCAGCTGCTGGGGTGCACTTAGAGCTTGAGGGGCACTGCTCCTGGCACAGGCTGTCTGTGCAAAGGCCTGGCGGGGGCTGTGAGTTCCCGTGATGGGCACAAGGAGGAACTTCATGTGGGAGTGGAGATGTGGCAAAGCGGCTGGGGAGAAGAGTTGAACTCACATTGTCTTGGGCCTTGAATGACCCACTGAAGTCAAGAAGGGGCGCTGGGGTAGCACCTGCTACTTCCAGACCCAAAGACCCCAAGTCATTTGTATAAGGCCACCGAAAACCAGAGGAGAGATAGGACAGAAAAACCGTACTGCGTGCCAGGCATTGAGTCAGATGCTGTCCCTCAGCTCGTTTCCCTCTGGTGAGCTCCATTTAGCAGACAGGAAATGGGCTTGGAGGGGTAGCAACGCTTGCCTAAGGCGTGGAAGAGCCACAGCTGTTCCTGGCCTGTGTCTGTCGGTGCCCACTGGAGGACAGCAGCAGGCAGCTCCCGCCCGAAGGCAGTGGGACTCCCCTGGGCTTGTCAGGAGGCAAGGGCATGGCTAGGCTGGGTTTTGTGAAGATGGCAGTGGCACGGGGACCCCTGAGCCTGCTGTGTGGAGCTGCACGAGCTCCTTCCTCCTTGCTTCTCCCCCGCAGGCTTTACAGGGCTCCTCCAGCAGAGGGTCTCGGAAGCCCATCCTGCGTCTGGCTTGGTGTTGCTGAATGCTTGGCCCTGGAATCACGAGTGTTTTCCTTTTGCCTGTGCGAGGGAGTAGGTAGTTCCAGCCCTGGAGTGGGGGCGTCGTAGCAGAGAAGCTCGGTGGAAGGAATGCAGAGGGTGGCAGTCATGCCGGAGAGGGGGCTGACCAACCCCTTCAGCCTGGCTACCTCAGCTGGCTCCACCCCACATGTGATTCTGATTAGGGGCCTGTGTAAAAGTTACCTAAACACCACTCTAATTGCTCTGTTTAGGAACATTTGCATGCATGGGAGGGCGCCTGGCACCGGCTTCCCACATGTGCTGGGGGTCTGCGGGAGGCCCTGCGTTTGCACGAGTGTGACGGGCACCATGTCGGAGCGTCACAGCATCTGGCCAGGGAGCCTGCAGGATGAGCAGGGAGCGCTTCCCTGTTCTGGAGCCCTGGCCAGCAGAGGGAAGGACTGAGCATTCTGGATGCTTGCAGAGGCAGGAGCATTGCAAAGCGCTGTCCTCCCTGGGCACAGGTGTCTCATCCCCGCCAGAAGTGGTCAGAGCCTTGGGGGATTCGAATCAAGGGCGTGGTTTGCAGTCTTAACACCAGTCCTCTACTGGTGCCTTCGCACAAGTCCTTTCCCTGCTCTGAGAAACCACCTGCCCCGAAGGCTGGATGTGAAGACGAAATGAGATAAAGCCCAGGAGAAGCCAGGGGGTGGATGATGAGCTGCGCCGCGCAGCTCTGGTTTGCGAGGGGTGGAAGGCTGCGGGCTCCTAGGAGCCTCCAGGCTGGTTGGAGGCGGGACAGGTGTGGGGACAGGTGTTACTACTGTCACTCCTCATCTTTTTGTGTGTGTGTGTGCTCTGTCCTAAACTGGGATGCACTTTAACAGCAAGGATACCAGGTGGCCAGGGGACAGCACGGAGGCTCTTTTGGGGAAGAGAAGCCAAAGTTCATGTCGGAAGATAAGCCGGCAGGAAGTTGGGTTATGGTGCTCGGTGCTCGGAGATCTTCTGAAATGCGCAGAGTGTCTCTTAGCTGCAGCCCGATGTCTGGTCATGGAGTGTTGTCGACCAAGTCCCTGGGTGAGGCCGGTTTCTTGCCTGCTCTGAGCCCCAGTCCCACAAAACAAAGGGGTTCGATTAAATGATGTACCCTCATTTGGCCCATGACTCTGAGGTCTGTGAGTTTCATTAGAAGGGTGACATATTAATATGATGTTTCACAGTGGCATTCTTGAATGTACCATTTTGGGCAACAGTCCTGTGAGGGAGAGGGTGCCTCCCCCCATCTGGCAGATGAGAATACTGAGTCATCCTGCTCTCAAGCACCTCCAGCCTTTGCTTCCCCTTCAAAGCTCTGGGGAGGCTTCACTGCGTGTGGATGTCTTTATGTGTCTAAAAGGGTAATCTTATTAACGTGACAAAAACTAGCATCCATTGTGATCCTTTTCTACATTTCAGGGTTAACTGACCCAACTATAATCGTAACCCTATTATAATCATAACCTTAGCCTTACTATCAATTTTATTTTCACTGTTTCTGGACATAGGCACTATGCTGCATAGTCCAGGCTGACCTTGAACTCTCCCTCCTCCTGCCTCAGCCTTCTGAGTGCAGGGATTCTAGTGTGCACCACCACGCTCAACTCTTTTACCGTTTTTAATAGGTGGGTGAGGGGAACTAAACCAGACACAGTGTCAAAAGGATGGTAGTTCACTCATCACCCACATGGGGTGAATAATGCCGGAGTGGCCACATTCTAGGAGTAGTCGGGGCCCCTTGTTTGTCTGGTGCTCCATTCAGGTACTGAATGAAAGTACATTTTTATTTATTTCTTGGGGAAAAAAAATCAGTGAACGATTCCTAATAGCAAGGACATGGCAACAGGACCGCAGCTGTTATTACTAAAGGTTTTCCTTGTAGGTGAGGAGCAGATGAAATGCTAGCGACAGCCATGTAGTCCTGCATGGCAGAGCTGGGACTCAATCTTATGCACCGTCTTCATTTCTAGGCTCAGCCTGGAAAGGGCCAGGGAAGCAGGGGATTGGAGGGGGCGAGGGATGCCTTTGTCACGCGGTCCTCTCTTCACCCCTAGCATGAGGAAGATGGGGGAAATGCCCCATCTTTTAAGCAAGATGCTTCTGGGGCTCTTCAGGTCCCTGCAGTGGCAATGGCCAGGTTTTGGTCCAGCTAGGAGCGCTTCGTGCCTTAACAGGTGCTGCGGGGCAGTCTTGTTGAAGGACTCCACTCACACGTGCACTGCTTGGATGGCCCAGCTCCAGCCTCCCTGTTAATTAAGAGCATTTAGAAATGTTCCTGACTATACTCTGAGTTCCTGCTCATGAAACTGTGCAGGTCAGAGGCCACACGTGTTTTGATTTTCTTATTTGAGGTATTATGTGTTCAAGGTAGATTTACGCCACAACCTTTGTTTATTGACTTGTACTTTTCCCTGTGAACCTGATGGAACATGACAGACGATATTTACAAGGCACGTGTTTCCGATTAAATCATGTGAGACATTAAAGCCCGATAAATGAAAGCCCCTTTGAAAGGCCAAGTTCAGAGAAGGAGGCAGCCCCTGGCGGGGCCTCGAAGGTGCAGTCAGCTGGCTGCAGAAAGTGCTGAAGATGACCGGCAGTCACTCTGCTTGGATGGAACCCTTTGCGACTACTTCCCAGCCAGGGACCCGGGCTGCGTAGAAGTCTGGAAAATTGGACCTGCAGGACTCGTGTTACTCTCACCCAGCTCCAAAGAGGGAAAGGAAAGGGATGTTCCTTCTTACGCACCTACTGTGTGCCGGTCTGTGTCACCTATGGGATCCAGCAGAATTGCCCAGCTGCTCTGAGGCTGCTGGGAGAGGAGGAGGGACAGGTCGCAATAGTGCGACTGCAGCCCATAGGACCCTCTGCCTTTTCCTGTCTGCGACTCCCAGCGGGTTACTTAACCTCATAAGCCTTGGTTCCTTCACCTGAAAAATGCTGCAAACGGTGATCTCTCTTAGGTGCACTCCACCGTGCGTTTGCCAGGGTCGTGATTGTCATGAAAGGTACACGGAGGCACTTTTGGAGGTCATTGCCAGGGGCTGGTTGCCGCAAGAATCTGGCCGCCTGCAGATCCCTGAGGCCTTTCCATGGCGTTCAGCTGCTCCACCCGGTGCTGCCGGGCAGCTGGTGGCTGGCGAGGGTGGCCTGGCCTGCCGCTGCACTGGGATGTGGGCGTGCCCTCGGCCTTCTTCAGACTTCCCAGGAGCAGTAATGGGAGAGTTTGGTGGGCAGGATTAGCCTAATCGGGAGTCTCTCCATGGAGGTCAATTAAAGGATTTGGGTAAATCTAAAAAGTGGAAACAGCTTGGAACAAAAGGTCTCCCGCACCTCCCTCCCTTCCTCCTTTTCCAGCCTTCCTCTGTGCTTCTGTCTCTTGTCGCCTTGGGAGGAGTCGGGTGCCACTGACCCACGGCACTGTGCACACCCAGAAGACCTTGTCTGCCTGTTTTTGGACACCTGGTGACAGTTGATTGGAGGACCAAGAACACAGAAGATTTGATTTTTTCTTTTTCTTTTTTTTTTACTAGATTCTTTTTTGGTACTGGGAATTGAACTCAGGGCCTCGAGCTTGCCAGGTGGGTGCTGCGTCGCTGAGGTACATCCCTGGCACCCCCTTTTTTTTTTTGGTACCGGGGATTGAACTCATGACCTTGCGCTTACCAAGCAAGTGTTGGAACCGCTGAGCTAATTTCCTGGCTCTTGTTTTTTTTTTTTTTTTTTTTAAATTTAGGGTTTCTAACTAACTTATTAGTTGTTTAATGGACATGGAGGCTGCCAGAGGAGAGGGAAGGTGGGTCCTTCCTCCTCACCATCCAGCGGAAAACCTTGCTTTAGGGAAGGTTGACTCTCTCTAAGGGCCCTTCTCCATCATCATGTGCTGTCTCCGCACAGGTTGGACGTATGATTTCTGTCGGGATTCGAGGCAAGGAAGAATCCCTGGGGTGGTGGGCACCTGATTTTGGAGTTGGCCTGCTTGGATTTGCCCTCTAATGTTGCTCCTTGCAGCTGGGTACCTTGGATGAGGAGCTCTCTCTCTCTGGGGCCGTTGTGTCCTTGGGTAATAATTAGCCGCTGTGGCAGGCAGATGGGATCGTAGATGTTCTGGCTTGAGGCCAACGTTGTGGTGGAAGCTACTAGATTTTCCTGGGAGGCAGCACAAGGCCTGGGAAGGCCCTGTGGAGTGAAAGGCTCCTGCATGCACCCAGTGCCTGGAGTGGCACGCAGGAGCAGTGTAGTCCCGGCTCTCCTGGTGCCTCCCTGGTCTCCTCTGCCAAGTAGAGAGGATGGTGTCTTTCCTGCTTCCTGCTGGGTGCATCAGAAACACCTAGGGAACTGCAGACAGGGAAATAGCACCCACAGTGGCAGGGATCATGCTTCTAAGGAGGTCAGGACTGCAAAGCAGGCTCGCTGCTTAGCCTGGCAGCACTCCCCTGGGTGAGAGGCAGGAGAGCATGCCGGGAGGGGAAGCGATGTGCTCACGGTTCTGGTGCTGCCGGGTCCCACAGAACCAGAGCTAACCTGAGGGCTGTGCCAGTACAGGCCAGGGCACGGTGCTAGCCCTGCTGCTCTACTCAGAGACAACCCAGAGTCCTGGAGATGCTGTGGCGTGACCAGGAGGCTCCCCCAGTCCCCTCTGCCCCTAAATGGGTTTCCCTCGCCTTCTTCCTGTGGCCAGATGAAGGCATAATTGCTGCGTGGTGTGAGATGGGCTGTCCACTGAACAAAAGCTTTCTGAGGGCAGGGACTGGCTCATCTCTGAATGAGCACGTGAGGGCCTTGCCACTAACTCTGCGTGTCCTTGGTCGGATTGCGCTCCCTTTCCGTGTTGTTTTTTGGCTTTTCCTCTGTGAGGTGGGATTAATAAACCCATTTTACTCCTGCCACAAATTTGTCCTAAGGGGCTAAAAGCAGAGCCGAGGGTGAGCAGGCAGGAGCCTCCAGGGTGCAGCTAGGAGCACAGCGGTGCTGGGTGAATGCGCGGTGAGCACACAGTTCTGCCAAGTGCGGAGGGAAGACTTTTAAAAGGCCACGTACTGTCTTGGATGTGTGAGTTGCACCGAGAGAGGAGGGTTTGTTTCTTTAGGAGGTAACACTGATTCTCAGAACAAACTAAGCAAATCCCCCCTTATTGAGGAATGCTGCTCGGGGCTGGGCTTGATTAAAATCGGAAAATCTAAGCGGCTTAACTGTATGTGGTTTGGGTTGTGGACGGATCAGGAGTGCCTTACCCTGCCCTGCGTCTGTCTCCCTGGCCGTGGTCAGAGTCTGAGGCCAGGGAGGGTCAGAGGCGTGATGGGCCTGCCTGGTACCGCGTTTTACAAGTAGAGGGCTGGAAGGCCTCTGCAGTGTGAGCAGGGACTGTGATTGTCTCAGGTTGGGAGGTTTCTACTGAGGGCTCATGGACACCAGCTTGCGCTCTAGAAACCTGGACGAGGGCCGTCCTGTTACTTGTAGGGTTTCCAAGTTCTGCTCTGTTCTCCTCGGGAGGGAGGACGTGGGCTTTGTGCCAGGGCCCGTGGCAGACACTATGTCTCCTCTGTGTCTCTCAGCCTCTGTTGCTGCCTCATCTTAGGATGCCCAGGGTGCTAGCACAGTGCCCACTTGGAATGGATGGGGTGCTTCTTACATCTGATGCAGCAGGGGCTCCGAGCTGGAGGCTGAGCAGGGCTTGGTGTCTGAGTCTCGCTGACTTGGGGGCCTGGAAGGCCTCCCGAGCACACCTGGAAAGCCATAGGAGCACCCTTCAAGGGGACATGCTGCTGTGGCCCCCAGGGCCACATTTCCTTGAGGCATCTAAAGACAGGCTCCTAGGCCTGTGGGCAGGAGCCGGCAGACTGGTCGGGGTTGCGCAGTGCTTGGATTTTTAGGGTGATGCAGAGGCTGTGACCAGTGTTGGGTGACCACGGGCCCATGCCAGTGGGTCTTTACTGATCCAGGGGTTCCTTGTTATGTGGGCTGGGTTGGGTTTCAGGGCAGAATGGCAGGGAGCAGTAACCCTCTGCCTAGCTACCCCTGACCTCACTCTCTGTGTCTGGGCCCCTGGTGGGGCACGGAGGAGGAAGTCTCAGCCCGTGGCCAGGTGGCCTAGGGTTAGTTAGCCGTTGCTCTCTCTCCTGTTCTACCCACCTGGAAGCCTTGCTGTGCTGGCTGCGTGGGTCCCAGCTCTGAGCCCCCTGACGCTGGCCTGGAGGCAGATGCCAGGGAGAGGTTTCTCTGTGGGAACCGGCGTTTGTCACACACGAACCTGTGCCCGGCATGGCCTGAGCACTCTCCGTGCTGACACAGTCCCTGCAGCAGGGGCTGTTCTCATTCTCATTTTGCAGCCAAGGAAAAGCCTGGCGCCCTCCTGGAAGGGCAGCCTGGGAGGGAGGACTGCAGAGGAGCTGACCCTGGAGGGCCACCCCCTGCTCATCCCGTAGCGCCCTGACATTCTTGGTGGAAATGGGCAGACGGGAACTTGTGTAGAAGTCACCTGCGTGGGTAAAAGTAAGGAGGTGGTAACACGAGAACCAGCCTGCCCGCCTGCCTTGTGTGCATGTTTGTTCAATGCCGACTGTGAGCCTGGGCACCCGGGCTGGGGCTGGGCTGGCTGTGGAGGAAGCTGGAGTCCTGATCTAGTGGGGAGCGGACCTTTCGTTTCCCCACAGTGTCTTTTCTGCCTCAGGAGCCAGAGGCTCTGGTGATTCAGAGCCGGGGCCCTGGGACCAGATTCTAGCTTGGGTTGAACCTTGCTTTTGTCTCTCCCAGTTTGGCGGTCACATTTTTCTGTGCCTCTGTAAGATGGGGACAGTCACAAGACTTAGACACATCATGAGCGCCTTCTGAGTGGGACAGGAGAGGAAGTCATGGGACTGGAGGGGGCTGAGGGGAGCCCACATTGGTAGATAGGATCCCACAGCTTCCTCCTAGTGTGGGGAGAAGACTGCCCCACGCGTCAGGTGTTCAAATCCTGCCTACCCTGCATGAGAGACCACGTCACACCACCAAAATGGTCTAAACAGCAAGATGGGCGGTGTCGAGTGTTGATAAAGGTGTGGAGAAATTAGAAGCCTCGAAGGCTGCTGGAGGGAATGAAGTGAAGTCGTCCAGCTCCTTGTGGTAACTGAATTACATCTCAATTAAGACAACAGGAAAACAGAAAACCACCCCCTCCCCCAGCCTTCCTGACAGCCTGCCTGGCTGGAGTAAGCAACTCACAGCAGGCAGCCCTGGAAGAAAGGGAGGCCAGGAGGCTGGGAATCACCTGGAACTGGGACTGCTGAGGGCGAGTGGGGGCAGGCAGCGTCCCCATCCCGGTCCCGTCCTGGTCCTGGTGTGAATCAGGAGTGGGCTCATCCGAGTGCTCAGTGATGCTGTGGGTCTTCGGGCCGAGTGCCTTGTGCTCTGTCCTGGTCCGGAATGTTTGGGGGCTGGGGTCCTCACTGAGCATGTTACTGGGCTCTTCCTCCCCTGAGAGAGGAGCCCAGCTCTGACACCCAGTCTTGGGTCAAGGGCCTGGATTGGAATCCCAGTGCTTCTTTGGGCCAAGTGACCTCGTGCAGATCACTGGCCTCTCTGTGCTTCAGTGTCCTCTTCGGTCAGTGTGGGTTGTGGTGGGCATGCTGGGGACTGAATTGTGTCCCTTGCCCTCACCCCAACATATCTGGAGATAGGGCCTTTGGGAGGTTTAGAAGAGGTCATGAGGAGGGAGCCCCCGTAGTGGGATTAGTGCCCTGATAAGAAGAGACCCCTGTAGCTTGCTTTATGTCTCCCCAGCATTTGAGTTCACAGCAAGAAGGTGGCCATCTATGAGGCAAGAAAGGGCCTGCGTCCAAAGACTGCCATGCTGGACTTCAGCTTTCCAGGACCGCTGGAAACCAGAGCCTGCTGTTTGAGCCAGGCTGTAGTCTGTCTGTCTATCTGTCTGTCAGTCTCTCCTGCACTCTGTGCCTTGTGCGTGCTAGGTGAGTGTGGTGCCACCAGTCTGCACTCGTGACCTGAGCCTGTCATTCTGCGACAGGAACGCATGGCCTGGAGGACAGCAGCTGATGTCCACCAGGGCCTGGTTGCTGTACTGAGTAAGTGACTTCAGGACTGGGATGTCTAACACGCAACCTTGGCTGGGGTCACTTTTCGAGCCGATTTCCTTCTCTGAGAAGTGGGGTCGAGGTGCTGCCCGTGCAGAGCTGTGACCAGGCCAGCTGAGCTCATTGGGGTAGGGGCTCGTAAACTGAGATGTGGAGTGTCTACGGGGGGCCCTGGCTTGGCTGAGGGCAGTGTGCCAGGAAGCTAAGCCGCTGTGGGCTGGTGCTGGGGAGACCGCTGGCCACTCCTTCCAGGCTGCGCTGTCCGGGCAGCAGCCCTTCTGCTCTCTGTACCCAGGTGGCATCTCCTTGCAGGGTGGGCAGTGGGCAGTGACCCCGGGCAGCACCGTGTGCTTGGAGCAGAAGGGCACAACCTGCAAGTGGTAGGGGTGGGGGCGACCTTGATCCGAGAGCCTGGCTTGGTTTACAGAGAGGCCTCACAGGCTGGGGTCAAAGCTGCTTTTGGGGAAGGCGAGGGCACAGCTCCACTGGACAGAACCCAGTGGACTTGGAAGGATGGAAAATCCCCGCCTGGAGCTCCTGTGGTGTCTTCCTCTGCAGTGTGACACTGCCCAGGGCGCTGGTCTTCAGAGCCACGGCTGAGGTGTCTGTCCTGGCTCAGCCACCTCTCGAGCACAGAGCGCGGGGAGAGGTGGGGTCCTGGGAGAGCTTACGTGGTTCTCCGGTTGTTCTTCCAGGTGTCCTGTTTGTTTACTGTCTAGTCTGGGATGCTGGGGGGTGGGGCAGGGAGTCCTCGGAATGTTGGCCTGGGCAGCACGAGGCTTTTCTGGGGCAGTCGTCAGGAGGCGGATGTGGACACAGGAAGTGTGTGGATGTAAGAGGGCTGTCACTGGAACAGTTTGGCCGGTCCCGCTCCCGCAGGTCTCTATTTCACAGAGGGGCGTTGCTTATTGTGCTTAGAACCACCAGCTCCATGACCTCTGCGGCTTTCTTAACCTCTCTGTGCTTCTGTTTGCTGATCTGTGAAATCCTAATAACAATGGGAGGTCTCTTTCTTAGGATGAGGTGAGGTGTTATGTGCAGGGTTGGGCCCTGAGCGAGTGCTAGACACACCTTAGCTGAATGGGCTTGGAGGAGGGGTGGGTCCTGCCTGTCCCGCTGGTTTTCCTCTCTCCTGCATTCTGCTGTGTAGCGCAGCCAGCCTGGCTATCTGAGCCCCCAGTGAGGCCAGGCCCTCTGCTGGGATGGATCCATCCCACTGCTGCCCCTGCCCTGGAGGAGAGGGGTCAGGGTGGGACACTGGACTGTGTTTTGAAGCACGAGGAGGAGTTCTTCAGGTGGGGCAGTGGGAAGACTGCTTGTGCAAGGCAAGGGAGTAGGAAGTGAGAGTGGTGACCATGAGTGGGGGTCTCAAAGGGCTTCAGATGCTGAGCCCAGGAGCTCCCAGTTCTGCCCTGCAGGTTGGGGCTGGGGAGGAAGCTGGGGGATTCTGGGAGTGACTCGCTCAGACTGGCACTGCCATCTTTCCCCCACTTAGGAGGTACGTCATTGCATCACTGTTGGGCTTCTGCTGTGAGACTGCCTACCCCACTACTTCAGTAATGTACAGAGGTGCACGTCCCGCCCCTCCCTGCCCCATGCAGATTCTCTACCTGGAGAATGCCAGGTACTGTGCCAGGTGAGTGGCAGGCATCGCAGTAGAGGGGTGGGTGGGACATACGTCTGGGGTGTTCTCCTGGTGGCTGGGTCCCGTGAGGTACATCCCCTACCCCGTGTGGCTGTCTCGAGAAGCTGTCTCCCAGTCTTTAGGAGACAGTGCCAGGGAGTTCCAAGAGTGGACAGCCCGCTCCAGAGGAGGGACTCAGGCAAGTGCCGGGGGCCAGTGGGAAATCCAACAAGGCGTGGGAAAGCAGGCGATGTGTGAGGAGCAGCTGAGTGTGCTGCCCAGTGGGACAGAGTGGGCACAGTGGGAAAGGAGAGGGAAGGTTGGAGGCCCAGGTGCCAGCCAGCTAGGGAGGGGTGTGGTGGGTGTGGGGAGTTTTATTGATTTCCCTATAGACATGAGGGCCACAGAGAGTTTATCTGTGCTTTGGTCAGATTAATTTTTAGAGAATGGGCAAGAAGCAAATTTATCAGTCTTTAAGCTGGGGGCAGGTGGTAGGTCCTGCTTTTCAGAAAGGTAACACATTATACGAAACCGCTGAAATTCTCAAGAGATTTCTGCCGTAATGAAGGAGGCAATATTTCTCCCATAGATTCTTTCAAACTTGGGTTTCAAGTAGGGAATACGAACACATAATTTACTTCTCCTGGTGCTTAATCTGAGCTCCCCAGGGAAAGAGCAGGAAGGAATTAGTGAGCTCTATTTTACAATTTAATTGCTCGAAGGAAAAATATTATTTTTATTGTTAACCATTAGCTGCTTCTAGTTTTATTAAACTCTGGCCTGTGCTGAGCACAGCCTTAGCTTCTTGGAGCTTGCCGGCTCCTGAGGGGTGGAAAACCCTCAGAGTT
>RJWT010041260.1:0-12362 GCA_004365215.1 Cuniculus paca
CTAGGTGGTGTCTGGGCAGATCCCAGGCAGAATGCCAGGGAAGCTCTGAGCTTCCTGTGCCAATGGTGAAGGGGTGCAGACTCCTACCTGTCTGTTGGCATGGTCCCAAGCTGCACAGCCAGGTGGAATTTGCTGTGTGCACTGCCAATGCAAGTGAGGTACAGAGGAGCAGCTTCCAGACCACTCTGGGTGAATGGGTGGGGCCTAGGCAAGACCTCAAAGATGCCCTGAACAGCCCCAGGCCAATGAGGGACAGACACAAACCCCCACCGGTCTCCTGATGAAGTCCCAAGCTGAATGGCTAGGTGGAATTCATTGGCCGTGCCCACAACCCAAGCCAGGCCAAGAGCAGCCACCTCTGGGCTGCTCCAGGTGAATGGGTGGGGCACAGACAGGGCCCCAGGGACACCCCGTGACTGATGAGGGATGGACACAAATTCCTACCGGTCTCTTGGTGAAGTGCCAAGCTGCATTGTATGGCCAGGCAGAACTCTCTGGTCACACACTTAACTTAAGCCAGGCTCAGAGCAGCTGTTGCTAGGCTGCCCTGGGCAAATGGGCAGGGTGCAGGGAGGACCCCAGGGACACCCCGAACGTCCGTGGCTGATGGGGGTTGGGCACAGATTTCTATGGGTCTGGTCGCCCGGTCCCAAGGTGCACAGCTAGGTGGAGTTTGCTGTGCTCTCCCCTGACCCAAGCCGGGCCCAAAGCAGCCGCTGCCACACTGCTCCTGGTGAATCAGACTAGTTTTTTCAAGTGGCTTCCTCCACAAAATCTATGCTAGAAAACATTTTAATGATAATTTCTGACATAGGTTTCATGTAGTACTTTTTATAGCTGCTACAAACTTTTGTAATTAAAAAACAAAACAAAGCAAAAAGAAAAACATTCTCCAAGTACTGGGAAATATATATCATGATTGAAAGATGTAGATTTTATTTCTACTACTAATAAAGATGGGATGAATCCTGAAAAACAAATATAGAGGCTGTGAAACACTATTATTAGTGATGTCTACTTTCTGTTAACCCAGGAAATATGGCATTGTGCTTAAATCCTGGGTTTTGGAACTCAAAGAATGAAATTTAAAGTTTCGTGGTTGTGCATACTTTTCACATTGGAAATTTCAACTCCTGTGAACTTTAATTCTGCATCTATAAAATTTCTATCCCTTTGGAGTACTATGCAAATTAAATTAGATAAACTTTTTTTTTTTGTAACGAGAATTGAACTCAGGCCCTCACGCTTGCCAGGCAGATACATGCCCCTGAGCTATATCCCTGGCCTAGAAAAGCTAATTTTAAAAGAGTTATGCAAAAGTATCAATAAAATGGATGTTAATAATAAAATTCTTCTGCAGTATATGCTGAAGGATTGCTATAGGGAATCACAGCATTAGCATGGGTCTTACTTCCAGAATCATTAGAATTTCTAGTGACACTAGAGGCTAGTAATGTAAAGCAGACTGACTATATATTTAATGCATTGTTGATCACCATTCTGTATATGGGATGTGTGTGTGTGTGTGTGTGTGTGTGTGTGTGTATTTTATATCTGCAGCATTAAAAAGAGTTATCTTTTTGTATGTATGGTTTTTATCCTAAGTATTTATTTATTGTTTCAACAATTTCTTCTATTCTATTGTAATAGTTATTCAATGTTTTAATTTCTTAAATATTACTTTTTACAATGTCTTTTTTTTTTTTGTACAGGGAATTGAACTCAAGACTTTGCACTTGCTAGGCAAGTGCTGTGTGGCTGAGCTCTACCCCAGCCCCTCTACTTTTCACAGTGTTATGTGTATGCCTGAAACTTAAAAAATGAAAGTTAAAAAATAAAAAGATAAAAAGTAAAATTAAATTAGTATATTTATAATAGTTTACAACTTTGGCTTTGGCATTATGGCTTTACTTTATTTTGGCCTTTACTAGCTATGTTTATGTGTATGTGATATTACATATATTTTTTACTTTTAAAAGTGTTCTTACTTTATGTGTTAAATTACCTAAAGGAGGCTCATTTTCATTCATTAACTTTACTGAAACCATTTCTGAAGAAAGTATGAAATCCTACTTAATCAGGTATGTGTATTCATTATAACATCATAAGTCAACCCTAATCAATATGTCTGCTCTTTGTAGTTCAATTATTTATATATGCTAATTAAGTGGAAACTAATTCCAATGTTATGCAAATGTAAATTGATATCCAAGAAGGATAAACACATACTTTGTAGATGGAGATAAAGCTAAAGAAAGAAGAAATAGGCTGCTAATCACTAAAGGTTTGGGGAAGAAGAGAAAGGAGAGATAGTGTAGGTACCCTGACATTAACCATAATGACATTTTAAAGTCAGAATTGTCTAAAGAATCCAAAACTGTAACAGGATGTCACGGAATGCAGTGAGTTAATCCTCTGATTTTTGTTTAAAAGAGGTTGCCATTTGTTGGAAACATGTGGGGGATTTAAGATTAATTAAATGGCAGAAGTAGGTGGTCTTAAAAGACAACCCTATGTATTACAGCCCTCTACCTCATTACATGTAACTCGTCCACCAGCCTTCATAATGAATGATCTCAGTAGCTGGAAATGAGCTCCTCACTTCTGTCTTGTCTTAGTTTCAGCCCATTTTTCTTGTCACACTGCACGTACTTGCTAGAACAATATTTCTAATGCAGCAATACGATTATATCAAGATGCTTCTCCTATTCTTCAAATCGCACATCCTCCTGTTTTCTCTGCTTATAGCATAGTGCACGCTTTGACACATGTCTGACAAGGCCCTTCCCTTTAAGGATTCACCACTTTTGTACCTGTACCATATGTTTCTATTTCAGTCATACTGGACAACCTGGTATTTCCAGAACTTGTCATATTCTCTAAGACTTTGTATTTTGATTAGATTATTCTTCTTCACTGTACAGTAGTCAAGTTCAAAGAGTCTTCAGTGCTTTCATAGAATGTTCTCTCTCTGGAAAACATCTATGATCTCTTTTCAGGCAGAACATGTCCTATTTTGAGCCCATTAATACTTTGTGTATGTTTTCTTTAAAGCACTTTTCACCACCCATGTTCCTGAAGCAGAGGTTCCTGAAGCAGAGATAGGACATCTAACCCATCTTGCTGGTAAAAATAACTTCGCAAGTTAACTAACTTCCATCTTGAAAAAAGAATTTTTAGAACTAATCAGTAAGAGGGTTTATTAGGCAGAATTTGAAAGCTACACATGGAAAGAAACAGACAGATGCATTATTTTCTAGAAATGGTATTATTTATGTTTCTCATGAGGGAGTGAAAAATGTGGTCCATTTTACAGAAAGATACAGGTATGAATTTAGGGTTTTTTAAAATTAGTATGTACAGTGTAAGCACTGCTTGAATTCTCTCAACCTGTTCTTTCTCTTAGGAGCAGGTTTCTACTCTTTATTTTCTCAATTAAGCCAATTTGCAGACATTCAGTATTTCCAAGTAATTTGGGGTGTGATGGATCTGGAAGGGAAGAGGCCTAAATTCCATCAAGGTAATGCTAATACAGATCGCCCTGAGTGACTTTCACTGGGTTGTGGAATTCGCAGTTTTGTCTCCGTCCTATATTTTTGTATCCTATCTCACAGTGATTACTATCTATATAACCCTACCTACATATGAGTTTTTGGAGGCTAAAACATTATTTTTCACTCTTTTAGCCCAACTTTCAAGAGGAACGTTTATATTTAGTATGTTCCCAGTAAATATAGTGGAATAAGTAAACTCATTTGTCATTCAACCTAGTTTTACTGGTCTTCATGTGTTTTGTTAATAGAATTTTATATAAACAACTGTTATTGATGCAATGATTGAAATACTTGAATGTGTGTGAGAAGCACATACACAGACTTAGTTTTGTAGGTTAAAGTACAATTTCTTTTAACGTTAAGCCAAATGCACCCACCTATACTAATTGTGTGCCCACCAAAGAAAGAAAAGGTTGAGTACAGATGGAAATTTTGGTACTTTTCTAGGAGTAGAGTGTGTACTTTCGAGTAGCAAGCAGAAATGTCTGCAAGTAAATAAGAAAAATATAGCCAATTAATTTCTTCTAAAAGATAAATAGAAATAGAAGATGGCTTTTGAATACGATGTTTTACAAAGGATCTTCTAAATATGTTGTACTTCATTTTGTTCTATCTATGTATTAACCATCCACCCACCCATCTACCCATTTTCTATCTTTAATTATATTTAAATGAACAATAAATGAATGGTCAAGCCCTCATATAATTTAAAATAATACACAGTACAATACAACTATATGTCTTATTCTGTTACTATACCCCCTTGAAATGACTATGTCAAGAAACATTCTAAATAAAGAAATAAAGATTTTTGCACATAAATAAATGTACATTATACATATTACTTATTTTTTTAAATGAAAAATGTATCAGAATTTTATTCCAGACCAGTGTATTTTGATAGAAGTCATGATTTTTAATCAGTTGAATGGTATTCTCTTATATGGGGACTGTAATAACTCCATTGTTTTTTGTTAATGAAAATTAAGTTTGTTTCCTGTTTGCTCTTCCAAAAAATACTTCATGGAACCATCTCTAAAATGCATATTTGTATGTTTATGTAAAGTATTTGATTTTATTTCAAATTATTGATATGTATACTTACCACAATTTCTGAGTAAACATCTTCCAATACTTTTAATTGTAAAACAATATTGATTATTATAATTTACTTTGTTCTGCATTGTTGTTAATACAAATAATAAGCTGACATTAGTATACAAAAATTCTGGTGTTAGTTATATTACTGAGTATATTTTGTCTTTTAAAACTGTTAAATTTTTTCTTGGGCTTTAAGTATATACAATCTTCAAATAGTAACTCCAGCTTAATACTTCTAAACCTTCTTTTTAATTTTCTTATTTGTGGTTTAATTGAACCATATTTTCATTCAATTTATTTCCCCATTTTTTCTGGGCAAGCAGGCCAAAACAATACAAAACAAAAGTTCTTATCATGAAGAGTCAGCTTCTTTGGTTTATATCTCATGTTAATGTACAGTTAATAGCATTATATGATAACTGGAATAAGTTTTGTATTTTTATTTATAGCTTTAATAGAACTTTATCTTGAAGTACAAGAAAACCCTCTTTTAATTCTAACTTGGTAAAAATACTTAAAATTATATTAATATGTGTGTGTCAGAATTCTACTCACCACTTTTTGAGAAAATATTTCAATAATAATGTATTTTTAAAATACTTATGATGCAGATATCCATTCAATGATTTTCTCATTTTTATCTAATTGGACTGTTTCATTGAATAAACTTGAGTAGATTATCATGTAGTATTTTTCATAGATATTACAGGTTTTTATTTATTCATATTTTATTTAGAATCCATGCAATATTGAACGTCTTAAAACGCTAGCATAATATTTTCATGGTATTGTGTTGTTAACTCCTTACATTCTGAAGCATTTGATTATATTTATTTTCCTTATTTCAACCTTTTAACCATATTTTATAATCTACAGAATCTGTAGTTGTATCACCTAGTTAATTCCTAAGCATACCTTTGTGTTTCTACTTACTGAATTTTTTTTTCTTGATCATCAGTAGCTTTTTTTATTTCAATCTCACCAGAAGCTTTTCAATTTATATTAAAAATTCAAAGAAACAACTTTGGCTTTGATGATAGCAACCATATATTTGATTTCTGTTTTATTATTTTCTACTCTTATCTTGACTGGTTTTCTCCAATTTTTTTGTTTGTTTTAGTGGTCTTTAAATTTCTTAAGAAATGTCCTCTGCTTGGTTCATTATTTTTCTCTTTTAATATAACAAAACCAGAAATGGGAAGATAGTAAACACAGATTATATGGAGCATATTTTTATTTCTTAAATCCTTTATAATTGGACAAAACTACTATCATATTGGCTGTGCAGACACAGTAATGGACTGGGTTTGGTCTTTAGATATTTTGCTGACCCTTGATTATTCCTAAATTTCCACATAGTATAGGCTTACTTTACAAATATTGAAGTATATTTAATTATGAAATATTCCAATTTCTAGTAGCTTTGTTATTGTGACTCATTAGTATTTGCATTTTTCCCAAAATTTCTTAACATATAAAACTCAATTGTAAGACAATGGATGTATTCTCTGTAGAAAATCTTTTCAAGAAGGCAAGTCACAGTAAAATTTGCTTGATAAACTGTAAATGTCACAACTGCTTGAGATAAATGGTACATCTAACGTCTAGAATAGTCATCTATCTCAACATAGGAGATTCCTCACAAATGGGACAGGAATATTGGGGATACAGTAAAAGCGTCTCCCATTAGTGCTTTGGCAATGTTTTCTGACATTGTCTTTAATTTTGTTATTAATGCTTTGCCAGTTGGAGAACAGCTTAAACAACTTTTGTTTGTTTTAGCTGTACTCTTTTGTGTCTCATCCATTTTAGTAGGATTACTGATCACTCCTTTAAAGACATGTGCATATAACATCTCTGTTTAGGATCTAAAACTGTTGTTCATACAGTAATGTAGTAATTAAAAAGCAGAAGAGAAATCACTGTATAATTTTATGATAAAATAGATGGTATTGAATTGCTACAGACACTTAATGATGACAATAAGCAAATACTTAGGTACTGTTACAACCCAAATTTGTAGAGTAGAAAACTGACCACTAGGGAATAAAAATAATTATCACACATCAAACCTGAATATTCTGATTCCAGGAGGCTGTACACCTTAAAGCATGGTGAAAGCCATTGATTCATTATTATTTCTGAACACAATTTTATAACTAGAAATGCTTCAACATTATTCAGATATCATAAGTGTTTCCTTTTAAAATACTTATTTAAACTCAATAGAAAGTAGTGCAAAATAATTAATTTCAAAAGTAAATGTCATAGAATTTTAAAATTGTATTTATGTCTGTTGTATTTTATTACATCAAAATCAATAACCATGAAGCTCAATTTAGGAAAAAAAAAGTTGTGTATTTCCAATATATGGCTTCTGTAAAAGTTTATGAATAAAGTGCAACTCATCTCTGGACCACTGAGTTGCCTTGTTTTTAGATGGCTTTCTTTCAATTGATTTTATTTATTTTCAAAGTGACATTTCAGCAGAGGTATACACTCTCATTTCCACTCTCCTCTGACATTTCTGTGACTTCGAGTGCAAGAAGCTGCTTGCCAAAGACTTGCTAGATTGATGTTGAGAGAAAAGAAAAAATCTGCACATAGCAGATGTTTCTTTTCTACTTGTTGTGCCTAATACTTTGAAAAACTGACACTGCTTAAAAACAGATTTCAGATGTTCTGTCTTTTTGGCAGCAAGAGTGAATGTGTTGCCCAACTAAGAGAAGTGTAAGTATTGTCTAAACAGGCAAATTGTAGTTGGATAGAAGAATGAATAAACTTTCAGTAATATGCCACTTTATCTCCTTTGAGTAAAATTTAAAAACCCCTAAGTTAACTGAATAAGTACTTCAGTTATCCATTTTATCTTGATATTTTTCTAGGTATGGCTAAAACTCTTAGTAATATTTCAATGGATATATTTATTTTCATTCTGATTTAATGCATGACACATGAAAAATATTTCCAGCCTTGAACATAGTTTCTTGGGGATTTAGTTTACATATATAAGGTTATAGATTATTACTATACTGCATGCTGCATTACATACACACACACACATATGCACGCACACACATTTTTACTACCAAACATGTTGTTGATAGCAAATGGTCTCCAACATTTTTTTTAAACAAATAACTCTCTCCCTGAGTATTCCAATAGGAATAAATGATTTTCCTATGGGAAAACAAATTACAAAAAGACAGCTGTGCTTCTAGGCTAAATGTAAACATATATGGAGCCTTGGACAAATGCATGTAGACTGATTTAAAATCCCCACTTAAGTCCGTCCTAGTGTATTTGGGCAGGACACTATGCAACTACCTTCTATAGCCCTGAACAAGAATCTCCCCAGGGATTTTTCGTAATTTCCTGATTTAATGTTCTCCTCATGTAAATGTCACATCCCATTATCTGTCTACTCCTAGATAGAGAAAATGAGTTTAAAGTTATTATGAATGTCAAAACCACTGATAATTCAAGACCAATGCTCAGGAATTAATAATAGTCTTGATGTATCTATCATGAATCTTTCTTCAGCTTCCACATCCTTTACGGATGAGAAGGTTTATATTTAATTGAGCAAGTTTTGTTTAGGTCAACATTAAAGTTGTAACATTTCATCTGGGTGAAAGAAAATTTGTCTTTCTCTCTCTGTCTCTCTCTGTCTCTCCCTCTCTTTCTCCATGTGTAGCGTAACTAATGAAAATGCAATATTGATTAACAAAAACGTTGTTGTTGTTACTATGTTTTCTTCCATTATTTATTATTAATATTCTTAGGTTATCCAGAAATCATAGAGTGATTTCATTTATTTAGCAATAAGAATACAGGCAAGCAAAAGTGTAATAGGAAATTTTGAGACACTGAATACCTTCACAATAGTTCTCACTCATTCAGAATTGAAAACTATTTTGGGAAAATAATGAGTTTTATTTTTCTACATCTGAGCTCAGAATCAGAAATTTGGGATAAAATAACCAAATATTTATATTCAGTTAGATAAAAGTGCGAGTCTTAGTGACCGTGACCTTGCATATAATCCAGTAACAAGAAGGCATAGAGATTTAGAAACATAGAATTTCATCAAACAAAAGACAAATCTAGGTTGGTAATTTAATTTTTAAAATATTTCAAGTAACTTCAGCAAGGTATATCTACAGCAAAATGTTTAACACATCCGCTGCATGGTCATCTTGATAGGATTTAAACTTTAAAGAAAAAAGCAGAGCATGTAAGAAATGAGGAAAATCAATTTCACAGACTAAAGATGTGTTTAAATAGTTGTGTTCAGGAGAAGGGGATAGTACTGCCACACCCTTAGTAGACAAAGCATGCAGGATACCATGCTGCTTCAACAGCATTAAGAGATACTGAAATGCAAAAGCAGAATAATTTCTCAGACAGCGAAGAGCTCCCTTTTCTTGGTGAGTGAAAAAAGAATAAAACCCAATTTTAGATTCAACAATTCATTTGTGTGTGTGTGTGTGTGTGTGTGTGTGTGTGTGTCTGTGGTTCTAATAATACGTGAAGAAGAGCTTTCAATAGGGAAATACCATACTTCCTACTAATAAGGCACGTAATGGCAAGGGTGATTATTTAATTTGTAAAAAAGAACAAAAAGTGTGAGTACATTTGCCTCAGACAAATGAAACAGTCATACCAGGTACACAAAACTATCATTATCAGTACATATTACTGGGTTCTTTTATTTGTCATACTGCTCTGTAGAGCCACAAAACATCATATCTTTATTAAAACATTAGATGTATGACATATCGATATTATAATGAATACTACAAAAATGATATTTATGCCTCTATTAACAGCATTGTAGCTGAGGTTCACGCACCAGATTGTAATTCCAGGTACTTGGGTGACTGAGGCATGGGGACCACAGGTTCAAGGCTAACCTGGATAACTGAGAGCCTTAGCCAGATCTTGTCTCAAAACAGAAAAGCAAAATGAAAACAAACAAACAAAAAACACTTGAATTTCTTCCTATTTCTTGTTTATGACTCTTCTATTTTACTTTCTGTCTCTCTCTCTGTCTCTCTCTCTCTGTGTTTCTCATACAAGATAAACCACAAACTATTTCTTTGTGTGTTTAATTTATACACATTCCATTGTTTCACAAATATTTTGATATATATGTTAACTTGTTTCGTTTATACTACTAATATATCTTAGTTCATTGAAAAGAAAGTTTTAAGTTATTATCTGTTTATTTCTTCTTTGTAAAACTCTTTTTGGTCTGTGTCTTTAATCTGAGTAATTACTTTGAAGATACAAGTACACAGTGTATTAACTATTCTTATTATCTTAATATTTAGTTATGATTTTTTTTATTTTTCATAAATAAAAAAGAAAATAAAACAGACCAACAACAACCACAACAAAAACTAAAAAAAAAAACCTGGGGTACAACTCAGTGTGAGGCTTTGGGTTGCATCCCCACTACCTCAAAATAAATCAATGTACAGGCATTTGAATTTGTCCTTCTTGTTGCTGTGTTCACTGCTCATTGCTGTGTTCACTGTCATCCCTATTCCTGATGTCTATATTTGATAAAACCAGAAGAGTGAAAGATAAAAACAAGAAGAGCACTCAAAAAATAAATAAATGGGAAATAAATTGTGTTTTATTATTGACTTTTTTAAAAAAATCCATTACAAATTAATGAAAAGTAAAATGATAAAACATTTGTGGAACTCTTCTTGAATTTGGGGTGCTAATTAGTAAAAGTGTGATATTCATATAAAAACACAATTTTTATGTTACTGTTAGATTACAAATTTAGCCTGATATCAAAACATTAGATATGCTTAAAAATACTACATTAACTTCATAAGGGTGTTTTAATGAGTGTATATGTGTATCTAAGTTTGTATATTTATGTTATAGTGCCTAAGACTTACTGTCTTGATGTGTTGAATAACAAATTGTGCAAGTGATCAGTTTAACCCTATTAAATTTTAAACAGGACAAGTCTCTTGTGTCTCACTTATTTTATTTATCACTTGTAACACTTTGCAAGATAGTAATATATCTTTAATATTAAAATGATATAATAAAGATGATAAATTATCTTCAATATATCATTAATATCTGTAATGTAGTTTGCCTGGAAATATTGCAAAGAAACACTTTATTGCTGTGTACATAAAAAAAAGTATTGCTGTGTACATAAAAATAAAATTGAGATTGTTGTGGACAAAGTTCTCATTCTTTGAAAATTAAAATACTATGTAGTTTTGACCCAAATTCATAAGCTGATTCTCCAACTTGATAAAGTAACCTAGAAAATAAAATCTACTTAAATATGAATTCCTGAGGAAAAATTAGCTGTGTGTGTTTTGCTGAAATTAAAAATGTATAACATAGAAGAAAGAAAATTCATAGAAAAATTAAAAATATTTTCCTTTCATTAGATAGAAATTGAAAAAAGCAGAAATCTCATTAAAGAGCAAGTATAACATAAGATAATGATACTGAAAAAGTACAAATTTCAAAAAGGTAAGCTGAAAGTAGATATACTTTAAAATATAACATTTATAGAAAAGTATATTACAGATGTTTAATTATTTGTGAATAGTTGGTGTACCATACATGTTGGATGATTGAGCAAACTAATTAAATCAAAAATAGCTGACACATCCCCAGCTGGTAAAAATCATACATAGCCATTTCAAAAACTATAAGACAAATAATTATTTTCTTGGAGGTCAGAGGAACGGAAAATGCTGAGGTATGAAATGAAAATAAAAAAGAGGGGAACAGCTGGTATCTCAAAAAGAAAGGATTGAAAACTTAAAAATTTATTTGTTGTCAAATTTCTTCTAAAATAAGGATTTCCATAGTAACACACACTCACAAACAAAAGAACCACTTTTTAATGTCTATGCATACAACAAACTAAAAAGTGCATTTTAAAATGACAAGGTAAAATAGAGAAAACAAAGCCAATAAACAAAACTCTGACATTTTTGGTAATTAAAGTATGCTCTAGACTAATGGAGAAAAATTTTTAAATTTAAAACTAAAAAAGTTCTGGATAAATAGATATTCCTAGCTGTCAAATGTTAGTTTGCAGTATAATACTGTCAATTCTTTCCAGGATAATATATAAAGTTTAATTAGTTTCAATCAAAGTTCTGTTGGGATATTTTAGGAACTCAATAGACTCATTCTATATTTAATAGCTACATAATTTTTAAAGAATAATTTTATTCACCAACTAGCAGACAAACTTCAAAGCCAGATGAATCAAAAATAATGAATCGATGCAATTGCATCCATTGCACAGATGGGTTGCGCAATACAGAGTCAAGATCTGAACCAGGTATATACAGAAATTTGCATTATAAAGGAAAGGCTAGGTTTTTGTTAAAGTTTTTTGAGAAACTGGCTCATGTATGAGGAAGTAAAAAAATGGATTGCAAGATAAGATTGTTGTTAGGGATTGTATTCGTCCATTTTCTGCTATTTTGCAATAAAAATACCTAAGAGTGTTAATCAGCTTCTGGTTGCTACGATGAAGTACCTGAAAAAACCAACTTTAAAAAAAAAAGGAAAGATTTATTTTCGCTCATTATTTGAGGTTCCAGTCCATGTGAGATGAGCTCTTGTTTTGGAGCCTGTGGCAGTGCAGGATATCGCAGTAGAGGACAAAGCTGCTCACTTGACGCCTTCCTGGAAGTAGAG
>RJWT010041261.1:0-12354 GCA_004365215.1 Cuniculus paca
GATTCATGCTACCTTTACTATATTCGTGTTTTAAGAACACATAACAATAAATAAAAAGGGATCAGATGTCCTTGTAAATGTAAGCATTAATAATGACACTTTTAGTTTTAATACTATTATAAATTTTAATTGACTTATATGTGATCAAGAAAATGAAAATAGATTTTTAATTAAGTGGATTCTAGTTCAATATTTAGATTTGACTAACTGGTTATCCATTTAAATCATCGACTAATAGCATATTAAAACCAGAGAACAATTATCTTTAGCTGATAGACTAAAAATGATATATAGGATGGTCTGTGGGACTGTCATGGCAGTGCGATCCTATGTTAATTTGGTTAATTGTTAACAATAATATCCTAAATGCACTGCACCACTACTTTAATTGTAGTCAGAGACTATTTCCCTAGTTCCCACAATGTGCTAGTGTAATAGAGTATATGTTTGTCTCACAGTTTGGGGTGATAGTGGCGTGTGAGGATTACCCTACTGAACAATGAATGTTAGCTTTGGTTGCCAAAGAAGTTGGGGTGCAGAAAACACCACACCACAGTGCACACTGTCAGAGTTGGGAAATTGAAGAAATCAAGAGTTCTGGCAAAGTCAAGTACATAGGTAAAGGACAGTATTTGTATATTTTATATTTATGACTCTGTTTTCCTCTGATATGATTTAAAAAGTAACTGCATAAGGCAATAACTATGAATATGCTAATGAGAATATAATGTCAAGTATGTAATTTGAATAGCAGTAACAACACAAAGAGAGGAAAGGAATAGAGATATAGGGGAACAATTTTCTTATGCTTTATGAAAATTTGAATTAACTAAAATTTGTTTCTATAATGTGTGGATTACACTTCAGTGAAAGTGCAAAGACATAGAGAACGAATGCAAAAACATGATCCAAAATGCTTTCTGCAAGACAAATACTTTAGATTGAAAGACACAAGTAAGTTGAAAGTAAAAGCATGAAATATTTAACATTTTGGCGAGAGAGATTGCAAATTGAACTCAGGACCTCATGCTTGCCATAACTGCTGAGTTATACCGTGCTCCCCTAAGTATGGAAAAATTCATACCTTGTAAAAAGCAAAGAGGGCAACTCATGAGCCATGAAGAGGAGAGAGACCCACTGCAGGAACATAGATCAGGCACATGGGAGGAGGGTGGCCCCTCTCCTTGCTCTTATTACTACTGAGGCAAACTATTTTGGAAGGTCCAAGGACCAGAAGGAACACCAGTGACACAGTAGGGACCAAACTAAGGCACACGGAAAGGACAGGTGAGACTAGGGATGTGAAAAGTCCAAAGTAACAATGACAAATAAGACAACGGGAGACAGAAGCCTCAGTGAAGACTAGCAACCTGCTTGGGAAGAATCCAAGCCCTTTTCTCCCAATTTTTTTTCTTCTTTTTGTCTTTCTTTTTCATCTTCCATTTTTCCTTTTCTTTCTTCCTTCTTTCTTTTTTTCCTCTCTTTTCTAAATGGCTGGGAAGAAACTCCAATGACAGAAAACTAATCCCATCTCCAAACCCAGAGACCAAGTTCAAATAATTCCCAAAATACTCTTTTATTCTTTACTTTCTAGCCCTATTTCTAGTTTCCCAAACCTTTATGATCATGTGTTGTCTGCCAGGCTTCTTTAATGTGCATATATTGAACCAGCCCTGCATTCCTGGAATGGAATCCTATTTGGTCATGGTGTATAGCCATCTTTAAAATTTGTTGCATTCTGTTTGAGAGTATTTTATTGAGGATTTTGACATGTATGTTCATTAGGGAGATTGGCCTGTACTTCTCTTTTTTGGTTACGTCTTTCTCTGGTTTTTGGTATCAGAGTAATGCTTACCTCCAGGAATAAGTTAAGGAAAATTGCTTCCCTTTCAAATTCATTAAAGACTTTGGGGAATAGTGGCGTTAAATTTTGTCTAAACTTCTTTTTTTATTTTATTTTAAAGAGAATAGTACAAAACAAATCAAAGCAAAACAAAACCAAATAGAGTTAAACATAATATACCATTTCAGAACAGAACACTGCAAGCAATACACGTTCTCAAAACATAACAGGAGATTAACAATGGTTGCCCCAGTGTCTCTTGCTATCTTCAAAATGGTTGTTAATACATTTACAGACAATAAACTCAAACAAAACAAAGTAATATAAAACCAGATAAAACAAAAGAACATTAAGGGCCGCCAAGTCGGACAAGAAGAAACAAGCAATGGCTACTTAATGTCGCATTTTTCAAAAGAGCTCTTCCTATCTTCTCACATATTGCAATCAAATAGTAGGAAAGGCATTTAAACCTATCAAATCAAAGAATAAAAGCACCATTGGACTTCAGAACTTTTTCTCCATATTTATCGGGAATTTTGTATCTTATTGAGTCTTTCAGTTTCTTACACTAGGGAGTCGATGTGGTATTTACACATGTGAGTTTGGTTTATTTCACTTATGAGTATGGTCTCAAGTTGCATCCATTTACCTATAAATCCTCAATGTGATCATTCTTTGTAGCTGAATAGTAGTACATTGTATAAAAGTACCACAACTTTTTTATCTATTCCTCAGTTGAAGGGCATTTGGGTTGTTTCCAAGATTTGGCTATTACAAACTGTGCTGCTATAAACATGGGTGCACATATATCACTGTGGTAAGATGATTTCACTTCTGGGAATATGCCCAGAAGCAGAATAGCTGGGTCAAATGGGACTTCCAGTCCTAGCTTTTTGAGAAACCTCCAGAATGATCTCCACAGTAGTTGCACCAATCAGCACTCCCAACAACAGTAGAGAAGAGTCCCTTTTCCCCCACAGCCTCTCCAGCATTTATTGTTGGTGGTTTTCTTGATTCTGGCCTTTCTTTCTGGAGTGAGATGAAATCTCAGAGCTGTTTTAAATTGCATTTATTTAATGACAATGATGCTGAACATTTTTCATGTATTTATTTGCCATTCGTATTTCTTCAGCTGAGAAGTGTGTTTTCATCTCAGATGCCCATTTTTGGATTGGGGCTTTGAATTTCGAAGGCCTGATATTTTTAATTCTTTATATGTTCTAGATAGAAGACCTTTGTCTGAAGGGCAGTGGGCTAATATTTTTTCCCAGTCTGTGGGTTTTCTTTTCACTCTGTTGCAGATTTCTTTTGACATGCAAAAACTTTTTAACAAGACAAGATCCCAATTGTTGATTCTGGGAAGTGTTTCCCGTGCACTTTGATTTTTGTTCATGAATTCTCCACCTACCCCTATGTTTTCAAGATTTCTACCCACTTTGTTTTCCAGCAGATTTAGTGTTTCTATTTTAGTTTTTACATCTTTGATCCATTTTGACTTTAGTTAAGTGTATGGTGATAGGCTTGGGTCTAATTTTAGTTTTTGGCATGCAGAAAGCCCATTTTTCCAGCACCATTTATTAAAGAGGCTATCTTTGTTACAGTGAACATGTTTGGCCCCTTTGTCAAATATAAGGTAGCTGAGTGTGTTTGTACTTGGGGTTGTATCTTCTAATCTATTCCATTGATCCTCAGGTCTGTTTTGATTCCAGTACCGTGCTGATTTTATAACAGTAGCTTTGTAGTATAATTTCAATTCTAGATTGCCATGCCTCCTGTCCTGCCCTTGCTGCCCAGAAGTGCCTTTGCTATTCTCGGTCTTCTCTGGTTCCAGATGAATTTTAAGAATGATTTCTGTAGATCTGTGAGGTATGCTAATGGTATTTGGATCGGAATTGCATTAAATCTGTATAATAATTTTGGGAGAATGGCCATTTTCACAGTGTTTGTTCTGCCTATCCATGAGCATGGAGTGTCTTTCCATTTTCTGAGATCCTCTTCGATTTCTTTTTTCAGAGTACTGTAATTTTCATTGAATACATCTTTTGCTTCCTTTGTTAGGATGATTCCTAATTATTTCATTTTTTTGGATGCTATTTTAAAGGGTGTGATTTCTCTTATTTCTCTCTCAGTGCAATTGTTGTTTGTGTACAGGAATGTGTCTGATTTCTGAGTATTGACTTTGTATCCAGCTACATTACTGAATTTGGTTATGATATCCAGAAGTCTTTCTATGGACTTTTGTGGGTCTTCTATGTAAAGTATCATGTCATCTGCAAATAGTGATAACTTAACTTCTTCCTTTCCTATTCTTATTATTTTTATTACTGTCTCTTGTCTAATTCCTCTGGCTAATGTTCCCAGCCCTATATTGAACAGGAGCAATGAAAGTGGACATCCTTGTCTTGTTCCTGATTTTACAGTGAAAGCTTTCAGTTTTTGACCATTTAATGTGATACTGGCTGTTGGTTTGTCATAGATGGCTTTTATCCAACTGAAGTAAAGTCCATCTATTCCAATTTTTTGTAGGGTTCTTATCATGAAAGAGTGTTGGACTATCAAAAGTTTTTCTGCATCTATTGAAATGACCAAGTGGTTCTTATCTTTGGCTCTATTGATATGGGGTATTACATTCATTGATTTGCGTATGTTGAACCATCCTTGCATTCCTGGCATGAATCCCACTTGGTCATGGTGTATAATCTTGTTAATGACTTGCTGCATTCTGTATGCCAGTATTTTATTGAGGATTTTTGCATCTATGTTCATTAGAGAGATTGGCCTGCAGTTCTCTTTCTTGGTTGGGTCTCTTTCTGGTTTTCATGTTAGGGTAATACTTTCTTCCAGGAATGAATTAAAGAGACTTCCTTCCGTTTTGATTTCATTGAAGAGTTTGAGGAGTGTTGACATTCAGTCTTCCTTGAATTTCTTGTAGAATTCAGCTGTGATTTCATCAGGACCTGTACTTCTCTTGGCTCATAAGGTTCTAGTAACATTTTAGATTTCATTAACTGAAATTGGATTATTCAGTAGTTTTACATCTTCTTGGTCCAGTTTTGGTAATTGATATGTTTCTAGAAATCTGTCCATTTCTTCGGTGTTATTAAAATTATGAGAGTGAAGATTTTCGAAATAGGTATTGATGATCTTCTGTATTTCCACAGGGTCTGTAGTAATTTCACCCTTTTCTTTCCTTATTGCATGTATTTGAGTTTTCTCTTTGCTTTTTTTAATAAGGTTGGCTTGCAGCTTATCAATTTTATTTATTCTTTCAAAGAACCAGCTCTTTGATTCTTTGATTCTTTGTATTGTTTTCTTAGTCTCAATTGCATTAATTTCTGCTTTGCTCTTTACAATTTCCTCCCATCTTTTGGCTTTGGGTTGGACTTGCTTTTCTTTTTCTAGATGTTTCAGTGTAAGATCAGATTGTTTATTTACATTCACTACATTTTTCAAATGTGGGAATTCACCACAATAAATATTCCTCTGAGGACTGCTTTCATTGTATCCGACAGATTCCATTAAGTTGTATTTGAATTTTCATTTGAATGTAGATATTGTTTAATTTCTTCTTTAATTTCCTCGTTGACCCACTGATTGTTCAGCAGTGTACTATTTAACTTCCTTGTGTTTACGGATTTTTTGCAATTTCTTTTGTCATTAATTTTCAGTTTGATGGCACTGTGATCAGATAGTATGCATGGCAGTATTTCAATTCCTTTGACTTTATTTAAGCATGTTCTATGGGCCAATATATGGTCTATTCTAGAGAATGTACCATGTGAAGCTGAGAAGAATGTATACTCTGATGTTGTTGGGTGGAAAACTCTGTAGACATCCACCAGGCCCATTTGTTGACAGGTTTGATTCAGTTCCGTTATTTCTTTGCTGATTTTCTATCTAGTTGATCTGTGTCTTTGAGTCAAGGGTGTGTTAAGGCCTCCTGTTATAATTGTGTTATTGCTTATTTGATTTTTCATTTCTATTAATATTTGTTTTATATAGTTGGGTGCTCCCATATTTGGTGCATATATATTTAAGATTGTTATTTCTTCCTCTTGGAGTTTTCCCCTAACCAATATGTAGTGAACTTCTTTGTCTCTTTTGACCATTATTTGTTTGAAATTCATATCATTTCCAAACAGAATAGCTACTCCTACTTTTTTCTGGGTTCCTGGTGCATGGATTATTGTTTTCCATCCTTTGACTTTCAGTCTATGAATTTCCTTTGGGTTAGATGGATTTCTTGTAGACAGCATATGGTTGGATGTTGTTTCTTGATCCATTCAGCCAGTCTGTTCCTTTTGATTGGTGAATTGAGGGCATTTACATTAATGGTTATAATTGATATATACTGGCTTGTTTTAGTCATGTGATCTTTCTGTGGTGGTTTCTTTACCTTTTCCCTCTACTTAATTGTTTGCCCTGTTTGTTTTTCTTCTTCTGCTGTTGTTTTTGATGTCATAGCTATTTTCGTGTCTATCTAGAGTATCTTTCAGTATTTTTGCAGGGTTGGTTTGGTGGTCATGAAGTTCTTCAGCTGCTCTTTGTCATGGAAGTATCTTATTCCTCCATCAATTTTAAAGGATAGCATTGCAGGGTACATCAGTCTGGGTTGGAAGTTGTTTTCCTTTAGGATTTGAAATACTTCACTCAATGCTCTTCCTGACTTCTTTGTTTGTGTTGAGAAGTCTGCTGTATTTCTGATGGACTTTCCTTTATAGTTGATTTGCTTTTTTTCTCTCACAGCTTTTAATATTCTATTCTTAAGTTGAATGTCTGGAATGCTGATAATTATATGTGTGGGTGTTGATTTATTTTGGTTATGGCTAGTTGGAGTTCTATATGCTTCACTTATCTGTATGTCAGTTTCTTTCCCAGTGTTTGGGAAATTTTGATCTACAACTTCTTTAAATAGTGATTTTATATCATTTGTGTTTTCTCCTTCTTTTTCCTTTACACCTATTAGGCCTGTATTGTTTTTCTTTGCATCATCTTGGAGCTGATGAATTGCTATTTCTTGATTCCTTGTTATTTTTAAAAGATGTTTCCTTTCTTCCTCACTAACCAGCATCATGTCTTTGAGGTCTGAAATTCTATTTTCTCATTCATTCAGACGTCTTTGCCAGCTTTTGATGGCATACTTGATTTCCTTGATATCCCTTTGAATCTGTTTCATGCATTCTAATTCTTTCTCGTATTTTTCATTCAAGGTTTCCATCCTGTTGCAGTATTCCTCTATTTTTCCAACTCTATCTTCTTTAGATGTGCTTAGCATTTCTTTCATTACATTTATCATCTCTTGTTATATGTGGGAAATCATTTCTAACCTCAGTTCCTTTAAGGTTTCATAGAGTTGTTTCTTTACTTCAGTTGCTGTCATTTCAGAAGTTTCAGGTGTGTGGCTCGTATTTTGTTCTGTGTCCGTGTCTCTTTGGCTTGTTTGGGAAAGACTGGAGTGGCAGGATTGCATTTTGCTCTTGTGTTTTGTCATTTTTCTGTATTCCACTGTGGGAGGTGAATCAAATGTGCACAGTTGAGGTGCCATGGCTCGGTGATACTCACAATGCACACCTTCAGTTCCAGCCAAGACTACCACTGTGGCTCTGTTGTTGGGCGGTGTCTGGGCAGAGCCCAGGCAGGATGCCAGGGAAGCTGCAAACTTCCCTTGCCAATGTGGGAGGGCCACAGACTCCTACCTTTCTGTTGGCAAGGTCCCAAGCTGCACAGCCCCGTGGAATTCACTGTGTGCATCTGCAATGAAAGCAAAGCCTAGAGAAGCAGTTGCCAGGCCACTCCATGTGAATGGGTGGGGCCTAGGCCAGACCCCAGAGATGCCCCCAACAGCCCAGGCCAGTGGGGGATAGATACAAACCCCCAAATGGCTCCTTGCAAAGTCCCAGGCTCAATGGCTAGGTGGAATTCACTGGCTGCACCCCCAATCCAAGCCTGGCCCTGAGCAGCGGGTGCTGGGCCACTCCAGGTGAACAGGCAGGGTGCAGGCAGGCAGAACCCCAAACGTCCGTGGTTGATGGGGGTGGACACAAACTCCTACTGGTCTCTTGGCAAAGTCCTAAGCCGAATGGCCAGGAAGAACTTGCTGGTTGAACACCCAACTCAAGCTGGGCTCAGAGCAGCCACCACTGGGCTGCTCCAGGTGAACAGGCAGGGTTCAGGGAGGACCCCAGGGATGCCCTGAATGTCCGTGGTCGACAGGGGCTGGGTACAGATTTCTATAGGTTTGGTCACCCACTCCCAAGGTGCACAGCTAGGTGGGGTTTGCTGCACTTGCCCCAGACCCAAGGCAGCTCCAGAGCAGCCACTGCCATGCTGCTCCTGGTGAATGGGAGGAGCGCAGGCAGGCATGACCCCAGGGACTCCCCAAAGGTCCATGGCTGACGGGGATGGGCACAGATCTCTATGGGTCTGTTTGCCCTTTCCCAAGGTGCACAGCTAGGTGGTGTTCACTGTGCTCACCTCAGACTCAATCCAGGTCCAAAGCAGCTGCCTCCATGCTGCTCCTGGTGAATGTGTGGGGAGCAGGTAGGCAGTGCCCCAGGGATGCCCCGAACATCCATGGCCAGCAGAGGCTGGGTGCAGATTTCTATGGGTCTGGTCGCTGGTTCCCAGGTGTACACCTAGGTGGAGTTTGCTGCACTCACCCCTGACCCAAGCCGGGTCTGGAGCAGCCACTGCCATGCTGCTCCTGATGAATGGGCAGCCCAAAATTCTTTAAAGGAAAGAAATTATAATGACTGGAGAAAAATTAATTAAATGGAGACCAAGGAAACAATGCAATCAATGAATCAAAGAGTTGGTTCTTTGAAAGATTAAATAAAGTTGATAACCTTAGCCAACTTCATCAAAAAGAAATAAAACACTCAAATGTATGCAATTAGAAATGAAAAGACTGAATCACAAAATATCCTGCAGAAATACATAAGATCATCTATATCTACATTAGAAACCTGCATTCTAATAAGATGAAAAAAGAGGAAATGGACAGATTCCTAGATACATATAAATTATCAAAACTAATGAAGAAGATACAATATTTCTAAATAAGCCAAACTCAGTGAAACTGAAGGTGTAATTAAAAACCTACCAACAATGAAAAGACCAGACCTTGATGGATTCACTGCTGAATTCTATGCGAAGTTTAGAGATAGCCTTACGCTACTACTTCTCAAACTCTATAATGATATTGAAATTGAAACAATACTCCCAGATTCATTCCTAGAAACAAGCATTACCCAGGTACCAAATCCAGAGAACAGTCCAACCAAAAAGAGAACTACAGGTCAATCTCCCTAATCAATATAGGCACAAATTCCTCAGTGTGACAGTAGGAGATAGAATACTGCAAATCATCAAGAAGATAATACACCATGACCAAATAGGTTACATCTTAGGGATGCAAGGATGGCTCAGTGTACACAAATCAATAAATGTAATATATCATAATAGAGGCAAGGACAAAAACATATGATCATCTTGTGTCACAGAAAAAAAGGATTTGACAAACTCCAACAAACATTCATGATAAAAGCCCTATAGAAAAGTATAATAGGTAGTTTTTTTCTCAATCTGATAAAAGCCATCCATAACCAACCTAATATCATATTAACAGCTAATATCATATTAAAAAGGACAAAAACTGAAAGGTTTAACTCTAAAATCAGGAACAATACAAGGATGTTCATTGTCAACACTCTTAATAGATTTCTGAAAATATTAGTCAAAGCAATTAGATAATAAAAAACAATGAGGCTAGGAAAGGAAGGAGTTAAATTAGCAATTTTGCAAATGATAATATACTCTACATAGAAGATCCCAAGAACTACAAAAGACTTCCAGATTTTATAACCAGATTCAGTAGAGAATTTGAATATGAAGTCAACACTCCAAATGAATAACATTCTTGTACACAAATAATAAATTCACTGAGAGAGAAATTAGGCAAACAACAATTTTCACAATAGCATCCTAAAAAATAAAATCCTAAAGATTTAATGAAGGAGGTAAAGCACCTCTACACTGAAAAGTATTGAATTCTGAAAAAGGAAATAAGGAGGGTATCAGAAAAGGAAAAGGTATCCTTGTTCTTGGATAGGAAAACCAGTATAGTGAAATGATCACACTTCCAAAACTGTTACACAGATTTAATGTAATCTCAATCAAAATACCATTAACATACCTCACATAACTAGAGAAAATATTCCTATAATTCACTGGAATGCAGAGGAGACCTAGACTAGCAAAGGCAATTTGGAGTAACAAAGGCAAGGCAAGGAGCATCATAATCTCTGACTTAAAATTATACTACTGAGATAAAAACAGCATTGTACTTGTGAAATAACAGAGCTGAGGATCTGTGGAATAGATTAGACCATGTATACACAACTATAAAGAAGCTCAGCCACGTTATCATTGACAAAGGGACCAAACATATCCATTGGAAGAAAGGTAGCCTGTTTAATAAATGGTGCTGGAAAAAGTGGCTTTTCATATGCCAAAGACTAAAATTAGATCTATGTCTATCATAATACACTAAACTAAAATAAAATGCATCTAAGATAGAAACATTAAAATAGATACACTAAATCTGCTAGAAGACAAAATAGAACTCTTGAAGACGCTGGTAATAGGCAAAGACCATCAACAAAAGCCTGATCATACAAGAATCATCACAGAGAATCAACAGTTGAAATCTCATCTTATTGAAAACCACCAAAAGGTGTAAAGAGAACTCAGAGTTGGAAAAAAATTTTTGCCAATTGTTTCTTACACAAAGGACTACCTAGTACATAAAGAATTAAAAAGAAAATCAGACCATGAAGATTTAAGTACTCAGTTTGAAAATAGGCATCAGAGATGAATCCACACATTACAGATGAAGAAATATAAATGGAAAATAAATATATAAGAAATGCTCAACATTGCTGGTCATTTGAAAGATGCAAATTAAAGCAACACTGGGACTCTATCTCATTCTAGGGAAAATTCAAATTATCGAGAAATCAACCAATAATGTTGGCAGGGTTGGTGTGAAAAAGTACCACATTTCTGCTTTTGGTGAAAGTATAGACTGGTGCAACCACTGTAGAAATCAGTGTGGACATTTCTCAAAAACTAGGACTCCAGTTCCATTTGACCCAGCTAGCCCCTTCTGGGTATCTTCCCTAAATAATTAAAAGTACCATAGCACACTTACATATGCACACACATGTATATAGTGGCACAGTTTGTAATAGCTAAACCTTGGAAAACACCCAAATGCCCATCAATCAAAGGATAAAAAGATATTGTTCTTTCTTTATACAGTGAGATATTACTCAGTGATAAAGAAGGATATATTTGAATCATATATAGGTACCAAGATGGGCTTTAAGACCGTACACTTAAGTGAAATAAATTGTACACATGTGTAAATATCACACTGTCTCTGTGGTGTAAGAAACTGAACATGTAAATAAGGATGAAAAAGTAACATAGATATTGTAAAATAGGAAGAAATTGCTCAAAGAGAAAGGGCAACTAGGGAGAAGAGGGGGAAAGGAAGGAAGGCAAAAGACAAAAATGAGAAAGAAGGATAAAATGGAAACAAATATTTGTAAATAAGGGGAGAAAGTAATTGAAGGAAAGGGGGAATGGGAGAAAAGTAGGTACCAATATATATCATGTGGAGGTACAAATTTCCTAAGATGAAAGTAATCAATATGTATATCTAAATTGTAGCGCTGAATTCAATAATAAAATGATAATTTTTGTCATCAAAAACAGTTGTTTATTTTCATTATTTAAAAATTCCAACTTCAGTAAAAATTCAAAAACAGTTTTTCTAAGTGACACTTGTTTTATTTTTTCTTACAAGAGAACCATCTTTTATTTCTCCTCCCTTACTCTGTAAGAGATTGATCTTAATCTCATAGAATTTATTGTACTCTCTGGTAGCTTCACATCAAAGAAGATTAGTGACAAAGAGTCCACTGTGTTGGCAGCATCATCTTTGTCAGAGTTTATTGTCTGTTTGTGGAATTAGTAGCAAACAGGATTGGTATGAGATTCACATTTATATTTGATCTGCATTTAACTTTATACACCAAAGTTTACTCATAGCATTTTTCATTTCTGAATTTCTCAAGGTATATATTAAAGGATTCAGCATGGGAGTAATTACACTAAAAACGACACTTACAGATTTATCAATGGGAAAGTTGGAAACAGGTCTAACATACATAAAAATGCAGGGAACGAAAAACAGCAAAACCACAGTGATGTGTGAGCTGCAGGTAGAAAGGGCTTTTTTCCGCCCTTCCTGACTGTGAGTTTTAAGAGAGTTTAGGATGAAACTGTAGGAGATGAGCAGGAGGATAAAGACCACCATGCAGATGGCTCCACCATTAGCGACCACAGTGAGGCCAATAAAGTAGGTGTCAGTGCATGCAAGCTCCAGCAATGGGTACATGTCACACATGAAATGATTGATGACATTGGGTCCACAGAAAGGGAGG
>RJWT010041262.1:0-12353 GCA_004365215.1 Cuniculus paca
CAACAACTCCTTCTGAGTCTGGTTAATACTGAAAAACACCATCATATTTTAGATGGGGCCCAAATCTCGCTAAAGTCAAAAGTCCCCATCACTGTGGTTGATCCTGATGCTTGGGTGAACACAGTCCTCCCCCAAGTGTATCCAAACCAGGACTGTAATGTCATAGAGGGCCGCAAAACCCTAGATCAGTACTGCACTGCTGTTTAGGCAGACCTTGATAGGAGGCAAAAAGTCAATGAACATGTCTAGAGTTACTGAGGTTACCCAGTGGAGACCCCACCAAAAAGAAATTCTGCCAAAGCAGATCCTGTGAGACTGATGTGCATTTTATCAAACATGAATTCCTGTACATGCTTGAGTACTCTATACCTCTCCTGGGATATGACCAGGCTCCCTCACATTCTGGACTTGACATTGATTCTGACTGTATCCCAGAAGGAAAAATATCATGTACACTAGCCTGAAATGACTGATAATCATAACCCTGAAATTTTGACTCGTTTCCAGAAGTATGCACAGAGGGCTCACCTGTAGGGCTTGCTATCCATCATGCCCCTTTGGTGATTGAGCTATGTCCCAAGGCAATCCCCACCTGCATCAGACAGCACACCCCTCCTGCCTGTAAAGCCAGTTCAAGATCTGCAAGCTGCCACTGCCACTGTGATTGTCCTCCATATATGTTGGCTCAGTCTTCTGCTACCCACAGCCTGCTGGTACACCTGCCTGGACCTAAAAAATGCCTTCTTCTGCCTTTCACTGGCTCCTAACAGATAGTCTCTACACTCAAGCTGCTTGCTGGAAAGACACAAAAGCTCTGCTATAATATCTGCAAGAATCTGGTTATAGGAAAGAAACTCAGCAAATTTCTTGGAGCTGCTGGCTTTTCTATGCTTACTCAGACTGTCAGTCCCTCAAAGTGCGCAATAGCCTGTAAGGGCTGCCTCCCCACTTTGCCTCCACAGTAACAACCACTCTTCTTCTGATCAAGAAGGCTGACAAACTCACCTGAGACTAACTGCCCAGGTGCCACATGCTGTACTGGGCTGAACTGTTCTAAAAAAGGACTCTCTGACAAATGCCGAGTACTACCAGTTTACTGACGGAAGTAACTGTTAGGAATGAAGTCTGACAGGCTAGATATGTTGTGGTCACCATGGACAAAAACCATTTTGGCCAAAACTCTCCTGCAGTGATGATCTGTTGTTTGGCAGCCTGTGACCAGCAATGCAGAACCAGGCCTGTCCTGCTGTATTTTTTGTAAGCTCAGGCCACTGCATTGGCACCCATACCCATGCAGCCAGCTCAGGCTTCAGCATCTGTGTCACCAGCCCCAACCTCCCATTCCCTACCTGTATTAACAAGACCATAAAAGTTTGTAGGGTCCTGCTGTAAAAAAATCATCCCTAGCTATGGCCCACCCTTGATCACTGGCAGTGACAATGGGCCTGCATTTGTAGCAGAGGTGAGTCAAAAACCAGGTTAAATAAAAACTACATACAGTTTGCAATCAGTTAAAAGACCAGCTATTTCTGTAGACATTCCTGCATACACATATAACCCAGGCACATGTTTACTACCTCTTCAAGTTTCAGAAATCCAACCTTAGATCCACTGAAAAATTTACCTGGACAGCTCCTCCAAGTTTCACTCTGAAGAGACAACACATGCTGACCAGTCCATACATGGCTGAAGCCTGAAGACGTCATTCACAGGATTGCTCCTTATATACTCTCCTTGACTTGTATGTCTTGTCAGGTTGCTTACCACAATCCTTGCTTCCCTGCCCCGCTGCTAGCTGTAGTTTTTGTTAATTGATGTGAATTCTGCTTACCCCAGTTCTTGTTTCCCTGCCCCTGCTAGCTGTGTTTTTTTTTTTTTTTTTTTTTTTTTTTTGCTTAAACTCTATGGACAGTTGCCCCAAGAGAACAGAACAATCAATTAAACAGTTGACCAACATTTGATGAGCATCCAAGGTACCATGGACAGTTTCCAAGATGACATTAACTCCCTCATTACCTTGCCAGACAGACATGCCTAAATTCCAGTTGGGCTTTGTCTCAGAAGATCACATGTAACATGCCCAGCAAAGATTTGCCAGGGAAACTAAAAAAGGAGGGAAATGTAGCAGAAAGTACCATCCCCAGCCAGTAGACTTCAGTTTGTTAGTTGCCCAAGTAATTGTTCCTGTTCCAGATCCAGTTGCTCCTGTCTCTTAGAAACGGCTGGTCACTGTGATGCTTAGTTGGTCATTATGAGAAACATTTTACAAACCAATCCCCAACTGACAAGTCATTCTGCCTCTGTACTTCCTGCTTGCTTATCCAACATAAGACTTAGAGATTGGGTCCTGCTATTTTGAGAGTGATCCCAATCAGTGCCTGCTGACGTACATAAATCTGCCTCTCAACCCTGGGTGTTGTTTTGTTTCTCCTTGCCATTGCAATACCAGAATTCTGGAAAAAGCAAAATGTTCCATGAGTTGTGTTTTTTTTTTTCATAGAAAAGTAGCCTGATAACTAGTAACCTAGGTTACTAGAACAACTGAGTAATTCCAGAAAAGTTGTAAAATATATGCTTCGTGAGAACTTGGATGCTAATGTGGTCATTACTGAGAGTCAAGATAGGATTACTAAAACATATTAATGCAGGCTGGTTGCATATTTCCACATGCTCACAGACTGTGTACACTTCTTTTGTGTTTTAAATACAGTGGAACTTATCCATAACTGAGAAAATCATGTCTATTTGTCCAAATAACAATACATTCAGTTATCAGTAAGTAGTTCCATGGTGGCCATTACAGGCATTGGGTGACTAGAAGGTCAGGTTTGTTATACAGATTCAAGCCTGAAAGTGACAAAGAACAGAGCAGTATGCTAACTCATTTTACTGTTGGAATTTGCCAAATTTTAGGATGCCAATTTCCTATAAATTCAGGGTTCTAATTAAGCAAAGTTAGAAACAAACTCCTTCATTTAGCTGGCTTGGGCGACTGTGCCATGGTGATAAAACAAACACTCAATAGGTTTAGTACTTGGGTTACACTCTTTACTTACTAGTTGTGAATGCTGAGAAAATTATATTTTCAATATATCAATATATTCAAAATTATATTTTCTTTGCCTTAATACTCTCAGAATTCATACAATAGGAGTAAATGTCAGTAGCTTCATATGAATTATTATGAATCTTCAGTTATTTTTCTTATACTGAATGTGATCACTATGTATATCTACAATGTACCAATAAAAATATCTAATAAATATTTTATTCACTTAGTCATTGATGGCTTTCTGAAAGAAAATTAAAAAGCATAAAATTAAAATCACAAGATTATTTTTCAAAATCATACCGCAGCGATGTATGCACATTCACATTTACAGAAGCATGGTTTGTAATAGTTAAATCTTGGAAACAGTACAAATGCCCATCAACTGATGAATGGACAAAGAAAAGATGTGATCTTTTTTATACAATGGAATATTACTCTTCCATAAGGAAGGATACACTTGAGACATTTCCAGCTAAATGAATGCACCTTCAGTCTATACTCTGGAGTGAAACTGATCAGGCACATATGCAAATTCCACATTGTTTCTCTAGTGTGAGAAACTGAAAGTGTAAATAAGGACTGAAATGTATAGCATTGTGAAATAGGAAAAGAATGTTCAAATGGGAAGGGAAACTGGGAGGGAGGGAGGGAGAAAAATATGATGAGAAAAGAAAGAATGGAAATAAAGCAAAACTTTTATTATAGGGAAGGCAAGAGAGGGCAGGGAAGTGAGAAAAAAAAGAATCGAAAGAAGTGAGTTATATCATGTACAGGTATGAATTTCCTATACTGAATGTGATCACTATGTATATCTACAATATACCAATAAATTCAATTATAAATAATAATAATATTGAGTATCCCCCTCAAATGTAACCTGGTTAAGTAGGTAGTTGCAATGAAATTTAACAGGACTTGATTTTGTGGGAGGACTTTTGATCTAATAAATTATAACAGACGCACACTGAAACAAATTATTAGGAGCTTCAGATAATGAGTAATTGCGGATGGTTAAACTATTATAAAACACTCAGAAACAAAGGAAAGAAACAAGGAAGGAAGGAATGAAGGAAGGCAGGAAGGAAGGAATGAAGGAAGGAGAGATTAATCAAGAGAGGTGAGAGGCCGATAAATGCTTCCAGCCCACACCTGCCCCCAGTGACCCACCTGTTCCAACCAGACTTCACCGTTCAACATTACATTTCGTTATAAATTCATCAGTGGGCAAATTGAATTATGCATGTCATGCCTCCCACAATCCATCAGGTTTAAAAGCTCCACCTATGAGCTTGTGAGGCTTTTGGAGGATAACTAAACCCAAGCTGTGACAATAAGGACATCAAGGCAGCCTGGGTGGTGCAACTAAAAACATCCATGAAAAAGGTTTTCCAGACCTGTTTCAGAAAGCCGTAAGAATGATGGGATAAGTGTGCTTGAAGTGGGGTAGGGGGAGCATATTTTGAGGAGGAGTAATGAAAATGCCTTTTACTATAGTATTTTTTTTAAATTTAAACATTCACTGTATCTTTTAATCACATTTTTTTATGTCAGCGCAACTGTTGTCTTCCCAGGGAAGTCTTCCCTGACTACCCACATAATCCAGTCCTGCATTACCTTTGTCCACATGCTGTCCATTCAAAAGCCCTCATCAATCCATGAAATTATCTTACTCATTTCTTTTTATTTTATTATTTCTTCTGGTGTGCTATCTTCATATAATTTTAAATTTCTTGTAATATTTTCTTCATAGGTGAATTCTCAACTCTTCAAAGATGTCTCAGTATGTAATATATATGCAATCAATATTTGGTAACTAAAATAAATGCTCGTTTATGCAGAATCTGTATTTTCTTATTTGCTAAGTCAACCTCTGTATTCATCATGCATGAAAAGGATTGTAACTCGATAAGATATTTGTATTTTATTTAAATATAATAAAAGTACTTGGTGGGAACGGATTTCTGGCTGTGAATCATGAAATAACTATTTGAGTTCCAATATTATGGCAATGAACAAAAACTCATTCTCTCTAGGTTGTTTAAAATTCATAATATTTGTTTTGTTGATCACAGGTAAGTCAATCTTCAAGTACTCTATTGACTAGCTTATCTAGCTGTAGATGATTACAGACTTCTATTGTGAAAGGAAATACTATGTTAACTAAATTTAAGACAAAAACACATGCAAAGGAATTGCTAAAGAGCTGAAGACAGAGGTAGTCTCATTTCATAATGTGTATCAAGGTTAATTCTCGCTTAGTAAACAAAAGGATTTTAAACTTTTTTCAGGAAAAAGCCTTGATTTTAAACATGTCTATTTTCCCAAAGAATGAGTTAGAGTACACGGCCCAATAAAACACATCCTAAATATTCTGAACGCAAGACTTGATTCCTAGAAAACCCTCTGAGAATACTGCTGAAAGCCGAAAGGATAGCTACATAAATGGATGAGATATATTTTAAATGTGAAGTCTTAGCACACTAACTATACCAATGACTTTCTTTCTGATCAGATGACATTAGGTACTTCATTTCTTTGGTCATGGGCAAAAATTATCAAAGAAAATATAGCACAGTTTGCTTTTTACAAAAAAGTCCCATTTAACAACTATTTAAAATCTGATCTCAGCAAACGAAAAAATATTGCTTTATGAAGCACTCTTCTTTTAGAGATAATTTATGGCATAAATTTTGTCACTTTATGGAACAAATCTCATTACTTTCCCACCGTATAAGAAATTTGGAAGACTCTATTTCAAAGTTGCTGACGCCTGTCAGGAATCTCACTGTTTACTTCATTAAAATATACATTAAATTACAAAGTGCAAGAGTATTTAGCATCCACTGCCACTTCTGTAGCCAGCAATCTGCATGCAGCAGATGTAGCCTAGTAATTAACAGATCCAATAGATTTTAATCAAAATTTATAGTCATCTGAACATTGACACATAGCATCATTGCCTGAAATGCTTTTTAGTGTTCTTGGCCTAATGAGATTGTGATGACCTCTTTGGTGATCTACCTTATCGATTGGCGCATAATTGGAACAGTAAGGTTGTGAGTCTTACCAAATTATAGATGTAGAGCTGGAACTTTTTAAGAATCTTAATACTGTTCAAGCAAAGAGAAAAATTTGATGAATAATTTTTATAACTGCCTCAGTTGGCCACACAATATATCTGGTGGTTTTGTTTGAGTTAGAAGTTAAGTAGTAGCTGTTTGATATTTTCTGGAGGAGTTGGTATTTTGATAAAACATTCTGGCATGTTATTTCTAGTGTATCTGTCAAAAAATATTTCATTTGTACTGAACACATAATCATTGGAAAGCAATTGTACAGTGCCCATAGTTTTTTCCATTTATTTATAATTAACTTGGTAGATAATAAACTATATCATAAATATATGAAATTTTAATTTATTCAGATACTAAATGTATTACACACAAAATATATGATGTATTATTGCTCTTATTAAATGATACCATATGAGTTAGAATATCTATTTTTTATTTTTTAAGCCAACTTTTATAATAACTGCTGGTACTATTATAAGAAAGGCCTAAATTATAGGAGTTAATCTTTATATGTTTATTTCCATATAATCTGAGCCAAAGTGACATAAGATTAGGAAATAATTAAAGTGCCAACCTTAAAATTATTAATAACGAATCTCAAAAATTTCACACATTCTTGAAAATTTATCATTGTACTTGAAACAGTACCAATATATTAGAGGCCCTTTTTCTTGAAAAATTTTAAATAAATATATTTTAGCATATGCTTAAAAGGGAGGTACTTTTATAATTTTATACTTCCTATTCTGATAAACTGATGATAGGTAGAAACAATTCTAAAAAATATTTCAAGAAGTCTCCTGACAATAAAATGCAGCTCTTCTGAAATATGAATAGCATGAAAATAAAACACAGACAAGGAGAATATAAGCAAAAATATATTTTAGTTGCAATAACAGTTGTATTTTATTTTCTTGTAGGCAAATTACATTTATTAAGAAAATATCAGTGTGCATTTGAGGAAAAAACAAAAGAATATTTTGCCTCCAACTTCCCTCAGTGATATTCAGAGGAGAATCAGAGCTATACCCAAAGGCTTCAGGATTCAAAACAGAGCAAGAGTTTGATAAAGAATCACACTATACATGTGAAATAGCCTAGAAAATCAGCTGTTCATCCCTTGCTGACAAATTGAGGGAGTCAGCTGTTAGTCCCTTTCTGGCAAGCTGTGGGAAGATGACTTTGGCACATGAAATTTCCCCGATAGTGGTACAGAGCAGTCATAGTAGAACCCATGTATCTCTATCCTAAGGTTCTCCATCGATCATACATTTATGCAACAGGGAAAATACAAGCAACCATATAATGTCCAATCTTGCAAGGTTTATCTTCTATGAACACCCAAAATATAGAAAGGAAAATAAAAGATAGCTAATAGGAAGTAGGGAGATCTTTTTCAAATGGGAAGGGGGACAAGAGACAGAGGGAAGGCCAAAGATGGGAGGGAGAGATGTTGTATGGTCTGTGTCTGTATCTAGATATTCCTCCCAAAATCTTGGACGGTCGTAAGTGGGGCTTTTCAGAGGTGGCTGGATCTAGGGTGTGTGAAACTGAGATAAAGGTGTGGTGCTAGAATTAAGGCAGCCCCACCCTGAGTGTGAGTGCTACCTACCCTAAGGGTGAGTAGCCTGGGTAGGATATAAGAGACAAAAGGAAGGTCACTGCTTGTTACCTGCTGATAGTTACTTTGCTGCTTTGCTGCCTTCTGCCTGCCATGGACTGTTTCTCCTCTGCGGTGCCCCCCTCCCATGCTACCCTGCCTTGAGCCAGCTGACTATGGACAGAAACCTGAACATACTCTGAGCCAAATAAACCTTGCTTCTTTTAACTTTGGGTATCAGGTATTTTTGTCTCAGCAATAAGAAAAATGGCTAAAACAAGAGGGAAAAATATGAAATTAGAGCTTTTGAAAATGAGAAGGGGACCATAACTAGAAGGAGTATGGAGGAATGAGAGGGGTAGGAGGTGAAAAAAGAAATAAAATGTGTTATGTACATGTACCTGTTCCTCATGATGGATGTAATTATTATGTACTGCAAACATGTACCGAAAACAAAACCACCTTTTCTGGTGACACTGGATAGATTGTTGGTATCAGTTTAAAGCTACTCATTTACCATGGTATTAAACCAAGGTCAAGTATAGTTAGGGAAGAGTATAATCATAACAATTCTACAGACTAAAAGAATCTTAAACAAAACAAACTCAAGCAGTCTTATGCTACTGGACACAGTGGAAGGAATTAATGACATAAAGGAAAGGGTAATTCAATCTGCTAACATTTCATGAATGATACTGAATTCAGGGTCTTTCAGGGTCTCACAGGTGGGAGTTATCAGACTGGGACAAATAAATGCAATTGTACTGAGTGGCAATCAGATGATATTTTAAAAATCCTTTCTTTAGCATGTCTCAGTATTTCTTTGGGCAAAAATTTTCTGAGGGTTGAATGCTGTTCTTCATTTTCCATTTGGTAGTAGCATTGTACTTTGATATGCTTTGAAGAAGGAGTAATTAAAAATGAGTAATATCAAGTGGTTTATATTTGTTAAAATGAAAATACATTTTCAGTTTTGAGGCCAAACAGTAATTTTCCACCACATTTTATAGTTAATTATTTAATACTTAGTTCATGGCTTACCTCATTGCAGGAAAATATATTGAGATAGCTTGTGGGCAATAACATGAAAGTATATTTTAATTTAAAAAGTTTTGACTGAGTAATTCCTTGATAAAACTTTCTACTTTAGTATTTAATTTCAGGCACGATACAGAAGAAGCAGTGACAATTTTATAACTATGTACAGAAATTTTTAGTGCTACCTCCCAATGGAACTTGGTAGTATGATAATGGAGAATAAGCATATTTAGAAGTTAAATCTTTCCATCAAATTCTGTTGTTTGGGAACAACACAGTATGTGAAAGCATACAGACTATGTGGGCTTGGTTTTATGACTATTGATGTCATCACAGCCTTCAAACTGGCCAGTAGCTCCTTTTCTCCCCCTTCATCCACTTGTAATGGCTACATATTTCACAATGGAATATATTACTCATAAATTATTTTCCTATATTGTGGCATAATTATTTCCAGTAAGAATTACTCAAAATATTGAACCCATGAATAATAGATCTTTTAGAAATTTGAAAGCAATTTATGTTACATCTCCAAAATGTACCAACTTTGCGCTCAAGTTGTGGTTGCTTTGTGAAAGACATTGGACCATATTTTTAGTTAATTAGATTCTTATTTAGAGAGAGGAAACCTTAGTCTTTAATAAGAATGTGGCCAAAGACAGATTGGTTGCAGAGTAACTTTAGCTCACAGGTTTTGAATTTTTGCTTTTAGTATCTAGTTTCAGTGTGAATATCCTAGAGTCTCATTTACTAAAAGAAAATTCACTGTGATTGTCCTTTTTCTTCTTAATGAATCTTTCTAAATCTCAACAGTCAAAGGTTTGCTATTTTAGCAGAATTTTATTTTTAATGTTGGAGAAAATTAAAGTTAAACTGAACAATTTTAATTTGTCTCTGTCATATTTAGCAGAGAACAGTAAAGCTAGCACACAGTGCAAATAAGTGGAGTTTCAGAGAGCTATGGCTATTTTTTCACTATAAAGAAAAATTCATTAGCTTACTGCTAGAAGTTTTCACGACTACAGCAGAAGAGTTTGCACACAGACATATTGAAATGTCTGTATATTCTTTTTAAAAATTGTATTTCATTGATTAGAAATTTTTCAGATAATCCCCAAGTTTACAAAAATAATTCTGTTTAATCCTCACTGCTTTCAGAATGCAGTTTGTCTTTTTGACTAGATGGGAATGTTCCTTCTATATTTCTGAACTACTTTGGTATTGAGTTATTTAAAATGAAACCAGTAGTTTCAGTGGAGCAGGGGAAAAATTCCCTTCAAGTTATCAATGCATTACATTTCTGTGGAAAAAAGGGAACTATAGATGAAATAGACATGTAGTTCAGCATCTGTTCAATAGTATCAAAAAATACACCTATCAAACAAAACAAGACTTTGGGCCATGCCAATTACATAAAGTGCATAGTGAACTCACTAAAACTAGTAAGGTGTAACAGGAGCAGCTGTAGTGGCAACAAAAGCATAAACTTCTCTGAATGTCAGTACCCTCATTTATGAAACAGGAACAAAGTATCTTAGAACTAAACAAAGATTGAATGCATTTGCAAAATACATTCCAGAATTCTCCAGTGTGGTTTATGTTGTCTCAAGTGTGGCTCTGGTTTTGTTACTTTCCTGATTCCAACACTGGGACGGCTCTGCACTCTGCCCGAGCTTTGATCTTAGCTTTTTCACTGGCATTTATGCTGTGAACTGGCTCTCAGCTCCCTCCCTGCTCTTTTCCGACTCTGTACCCTGCGCTGTGGACACTTTTCTGTAGTCAAGCCTTTTCTTTGCCAACTTTCTCATTTTGTCTAAAATGTGTCCAGTGCATTAAAACCCTCTTTCTTGAGATTACTGTTACTCCTTTCTTTATACCAGTTCCTAGAACAATCAGCATAAGCCACTTGCCATCAGAGGAATATGTTCCCTGTGTTCTTTGTGGGAGACGAGAATCACCTAGAATGTTAACTTGATGACTTTTATATGTTAGTACATGATATAAGACTCACCACTTCTCCACACTGAGATATTTAATTAATTGAATCAAACTATAAGTTGCAAATATTAATTTAGAAATGCAATAAAGTATTGAATACTTAAGTAAGCAGTCTGTATAAATAATTTCACTTAATACAATATTTATTGTGTTAATATAATACTAAATATACTTGTTATACTACATTAAATTACATGTAAATTTTAAGTTGTTATGCAAAAAAAGAGTTTATAGGATATTAAAAGGTTGGAATTTTATGATCCACTTACCTATTTCATCTGAAAAATCTCAAGTTTTTTGACTATCAGTGCAAAGAGCAAGGTTGTACATTGAGTCAAGCTTGCAAACAAGTATGTTTATAATGACCACTGTTAAATACATAACACATTTAAAATAGGCAAATATGCAGACTTTCTTAAATTTAGATGTGAGAAAAGAACTCTAGACCTCTGAAAGTGAAATAGGATCTAATATCTACCAGTATCTAAAATAATTTTCAACCTTCAAGAGTATGGAAAAAGGGTTCGGTGACAGTGCAACTTAAGGAAAGTAATAAAGGAAGAATAACTTGAGTCTAAATCAAGGATCAGAAAACTTTTTTAAAAAATATAGAGCCAGACAGTAAATATTTTAGATTTTATGGATCATATGCTATTTGGAGCACCCTAAAAGCAACCTCAGACAATACTTAAGCGAATAAACATGACTGATTTCTAATAAAACTTTATTTCCATAAGAGATTGTGAATTGAATTTGGTGGATGAATTGTAGAGTGTCAACCTCTGTCTTATGTTATGAGTTATACACAGGTGGTATTATTTCTACTACTCTTTTGAAAAAGCCATTTTTCTACTAACTTACTTTATATAGCACAAATTAATTAGTGCCGTGAGTAGTCACATAAATACAATTTTGGGAACTTCATATAAACTAGACAATAAAAGGTACACTGAGGCAAATAGTTATCACTGACTGTTCAAAAGAGACAAATAAAGTAATTGGACTACCTTGAGTCATGAGCAAGATGTTTTTTAAACTGTTTCATTGAACTTGTATGGACTTTAAGGTGTTAGCAGATTTTCTGATAAAAGCTTCCAAAGCTGCATAAATTTGTAAAATTCTAGACTAAATTCAAGTTAGCAGTAATAGCAGTAAACACATCAGGTCGCCTTCACAAATCACTCACTGAATGGCAAATCATTTCCGTTATGATTTCTATTTGGTAGCTCTGTACGTTGAGACAGAATGAAAGTGATGCTATGTGCCTAAGTCACACGGCTGGTAAGTGGCAGAAGCGCTTTAAAATCCAATTTTCACCACACAGTTGAGTTCTTAGTTGTTGAACTATACATATTGACACTCAAAAAAAAATTCTAAGTATGTTCAAGTGATCTCAGTATTCTGATGTGTACTGTACCTTTTTAAGAGAGGCTAAAAGATGCATCATTTTCCAAACTGAAAATAAATTGGAAACCCTTACTAAGAATTTCACTAGATGCCAGTGTTCCTAGTGAATGGCCTGGGAAAATATGTGTTATATCAATGATTCCCAAATCCAGCTAACCAGAATAATTTGGGAAACTTCAGTATA
>RJWT010041263.1:0-12342 GCA_004365215.1 Cuniculus paca
ATCATATCAGTATTTACACTTTTTGGAGAGATTTATTACTACAAATCATGATATCCTTTTGGAGACAAGTTGTGGTCCTGGTGATCTGTGGCAATCAGAATTTCATAGCAGTATGGTTTATTTTTTGATACAAGTAGTGGAAAAATTGCCACAAAATTTAAAGTCATCACAATACAAGCATGAAAAATAAAATTTCAATGATAAGAAAACATAAAATTTTAGGAAAATGGTAATATAGCCTTCAACATGAATGGAAAATAGTCAAAATTATGTACTTGATATAATATAGAATTATGTTGGGATAATGCATGTATCTTTTCTGGATATGAAAATAATGTTTTGCTAATCTACAAGTTGTATGAAAATAACTTTGTCAGAAACACATGTTCACAAGTCTCTATATATATATGGATAGATATATAGATACATATATATTATTACATCAAATTCAAACATATTTTTTGTTACACAAAATATGAAGTATATACAACAATTTAAATCAAAGCTAGTAGAAAATCCCAACAATTAACAAAATTTATTTTTTACTTCCTAATTGTAAAAACAAAATAAAAACTAACCCTACTTGAAAGTGAAAAATGTTTTCATTCACCTTGTTTAATTAAAAGACACTATGTATTAAGTTCAAAGACACTCAGTTACAAAAATATATGTCAACTCAATTTTTTTATAGTAAAGATAAAAGACTACAGACACATAGTTCAGATACAAGTGATTTACTAAAAAACACAAAATGAATATGCTCCCATCTGGGAGTATATTTTCTAGAAAATTTTCTGGTTTCTCCCCAGTGTGCTTTCCTTCATGTATTTGACACTGTGTCAAGTACACTTTTTCCCACATTTCACATACATACTTACTCCCCAGTGTGACTCCTTTTATGTCTACGAAATGGAGAGCTTGCAGCAAATCTTTTCCCACACTGCCCACACACATAGGGCTTTTCCCCCGTATGACTTCTTTCATGTATTTTACAATATTTGAGTGTACTGAATGCTTTCCCACATTGCTTACATACATAGGGTTTCTCCCCAGTGTGAATTCTTTCATGTATTTTACAGTAACTGTTTGTACTGAAAGCTTTCCCACATTGCTTACATACATAAGGTTTCTCTCCAGTGTGACTTCTTTCATGTATTTTATAATAACTGTGTGTAGTGAATGCTTTCCCACATTGCTTACATACATACGGTTTCTCCCCAGTGTGATTTCTTTCATGTAGTTTATAATAACTGGGTGTAATGAATGCTTTCCCACATTGTTTACATACATAGGGTTTCTCACCAGTGTGGATTCTTCTATGTCTACGAAATGAGGATTTAGTAGCCAATCCTTTTCCACACTGCTTACATATATAGGGTTTCTCACCTGTGTGAGTTCTTTCATGTATTTGACAATATTTGCGTGTAGTAAATGCTTTCCCACATTGCTTGCACACATAAGGTTTCTCTCCAGTGTGACTTCTTTCATGAATTCTACAATATTTATATGTAGTAAATGCTTTCCCACATTGTTTGCACAAATAAGGTTTCTCCCCTGTGTGACTTCTTTCATGTATTTTATAATAACTATGTGTACTAAATGCTTTCCCACATTCCTTACATACATAGGGCTTCTCCCCAGTGTGAGTTAGTTTATGTCTACGAAATGAAGACCAATTAGAAAATCCTTTCCCACACTGCTTACATATATAGGGTTTTTCCTCGGTATGATTTCTTTCATGTATTTCACAATAATTGTGTCGGCTGAATGTTTTCCCACATTGTTTACATGCATAGGGTTTTTCCCCAGTGTGAATACTTTCATGTATTTGACAGTGACTGTGTGTTCTGAAAGCTTTCCCACAGTGCTTACATACAAAGGGTTTCTCCTCAGTGTGACTTCTTTCATGTCTTCGGCAATTACTGAGCTTCATGAATGCTTTTCCACATTGCTTACATACATAGGGTTTCTCACCTGTGTGAGTTCTTTTATGACTATACAATGAGAACTTAGTGGTGAATCCTTTTCCACATTGCTTACATTTGTAGGGTTTCTCCCCAGTGTGAGTACTTTCATGTATTTTACAATAACTGTGTGTACTGAAAGCTTTCCCACATTGCTTACATACATAAGGTTTCTCCCCAGTGTGACTTCTTTCATGTATTTTGTAATAACTGTGTGTAGTAAATGCTTTCCCACATTGCTTACATATATAGGGTTTCTCACCAGTGTGATTTCTTTCATGTAGTTTACAGTAACTTTGTGTAGTGAATGATTTTCCACATTGCTTACATATGTAGGGTTTCTCACCAGTGTGAATTCTTTCATGTATTTTACAATATCTTTGTGTAGAGAATGCTTTCCCACATTGTGTGCATAGATAGGGTTTCTCACCTGTGTGATTTCTTTCATGAATTTTACAATAACTTTGTGTAGAGAATGTTTTTCCACATTGCTGACATATGAAAGGTTTCTCCCTCATGTGACCTTTTTCATGTATTTTACAATAACTCTGCGTAGTGAATGCTTTTCCACATTGCTTACATACATAGGGTTTCTCCGCAGGGTTAATTCTTTTATGATTACGACAGGAAAAATGATGAGCTAATGCTTTCACATGTTCCTTAGATACATAAGACTTCTCTCCATCATATCTTCTTTTATGTACTTGAATATAGTATGAAGAAGTAAAAGTTTTCCCACATTGTTCGCTTACATGTAGATTACCCTCACTGTGGTTTCTTTCATGGATTTGAACACCATTGGGCATACTGGAAGCTTTCAGACTTTTCTTACCTACAAAGGTCTTCTCTCCAGGGTGAGTTCTTCCACTAAGATCAGAGTAGGTTTTCCCATGTTGTTCATATTGACAGGGTTTCTCTCCAGTCTTTCCCCTTGTGTGCTTCTGAAAGGACTGGAAATCATTCCCTTTTCCATCTTCATCACATTGATACAGCTTCTTTCCAAATCCCAAATACTCATATGGTTTCAGTCCAGTGTGAGCTATGATGGGCACAGTCAGTGATAAATGCTCAATCGGGGGCTTTCTACAAGTAAGGCTTTCAGCCGATTTTAAAGCAGCTTGTTGCATGTTCATACTGGCATCTGGAGTCCAAAAGAATATTTCTTCTTGCTGATTCCAAGTTTTATATTGATAGCATCGCTCTACCTCTTCATTTCTGTAAAGAAAAAAAATATCAATCACAACAAAAAGGGTCTCCATATTAAGAATTTACCTGGAAAATTTTCGTTTGATGCCTGCTAAGAAATTTTGACAGTGAATTGACTGAATGCCCTGGAAGATGCCTTAAAAACACGTATTCCCAAAAAGATAGTACTCATTTGGGAACTTTTCTTACTGCTATATGTTTGCAACACGTAAGTTCTACTTTCATTTTGGGGAAGTGGTATATACACTTATCACATATTGATCATTTTTGACACCTTTCTCCCATTGTTCTCCCACTTCTCTCCTTACTACGATCATCATTTCCAACTCCAAACAGTCAGCCTTTCTGTTTTTTATCATCTCTCCTTTATTTTACTCCCTAATTTATATTTTTATTGCTCATATAAGAGGAAACATGATAATTCGTTGTCTCTGACTTAGTTCAGACATTATGCAATGGAGTCCCATCCATTTTTTTGGCAAATTATAATGATATAATTCTTCCTAATGGCTGAATATATAGCACATTTTTTTCAGTGCTAAGAATTAAATGGAGGTCTGAGCATGAAATTGCATTTCTGGCTTTTCTTTTAATTTCTTATTTTGCTGGTGTCACCAAAAAAAAAAAAAAAAGAATGTTAATTTCTTATTTTGAAAGAGATTCTCATTGACTATTAATTTGCTCGGGCTGAATGTCAAGTAATCATCCTGCTGACTCAGCTTTCCAGAGTGCTGGGATTACAAGAATGCATTGCCATGTTCAGTGTATCCCACATTTTCTTTATCCATGCATTCAACAACGTGCATCTAGGCTGTTTCCAGAGCTTAGCTATTGTAAATACCCATGCATACCCTGCTTTGAGCATGGGATTCATGTATCACCGAAATATGATTAATTTTAACTTCTTTCAGTATGTACCACAGGACATATACCTGGATCAATGGACCCTTCTATTTTTCCTTTTTGGAGAAATTTTTATATTGATTATCATATCATATTGGTTCTATTTTGCATTCCCACCTACTATGTATAAGGGTACAGAATTTTAAAACATGAAAGAACTCAATTCTCTGGAGGATGCTTTCAAAAGGTCTATTATTACAAACCTAGCATTCAGCCAGGCATGGTGGTACATTACTGTAATCCCAGCACTTAGGAGGCTGAGGCAGGAGGATGACTGCAAGTTCGAGACCAGCCTGGGCTACAAAGTGGGCCCAATGCCAGCCAGAACGGCATAGCAAGACCCTGTCTCAAAAAGGAAAAAAAATAAAAACAAAACTAGCATTCATTTGTATTTTGAATACTGCTTCCAGGTTACCAATTTTTTAGATAATATCTCATATTCACATACATACATAAATACAGCAGATATCCTAAAGATGGGTTTCTGTCAAAATTCAAAATTTATTCTTTTCATATATGCCTACACACAATACCTAGATGCATCTGGGCATGGTGGTGCATGCCTGTAATCCCAGCATTCAGGAGCCTGAGACAGGAGGATTGTTGCAAGTTCGAGACCAGCCTGGGCTATAAAGTGAGCTCAAGGCCAGCCTGAACAGCATAGAAAGACCCTGTCTTAAAAAGACCAAAAAAAAAAAAAACCTAAATGCAATTTCATGCATTTTCATACTAATATTATCAAATAGCATCATCACTTGTTACACAGTATTAGTACTACCTCAGTTTCCTATCCTGGAGTATTTCTGTATTCAATTATCAGATTATACATAATCAACCTGTATGCATCTCTGGAGAACTGTGGGATTAAGTAAATTTGAACATGACCTTATTTGTAGAGTTTCCTTGTTTGTAATATTTCTGTTCACAGTGACTCATGAGAAATATTTCTTTGTGAGTGCAAATTACCTTAGATTTCCTGAGAAATTTTTGTACTTTTCTTCAATTCGCTGATTGTCCCAGGTTCTTCCTGAATTACAGACAAAAAAAAAAGTCACAATATTATTATATAAAAATTAATGGATGTCAGTTAGATTCATGGTATAATGTAACCAGGCCTGAGATATTATTCAAAATGTTTTCACATTCTGTGTAATGCACTGCACCAATGAGCAAGAACCAATGCTCTCTGACTGTATAAATGAGAAAATGATGCCATTCTTACCTGTAGCAGTTACATTCATAAATGTTTCCCACATCACATCTCTGTAGAGCTTCTTTTGGGATGAATTCAGCAAAGCCCACTCCTCCATGCTAAAGTTCACAGCCACATCCTCAAAGGTCACTGTTCCCTAAATAATCACATATATGTTTACTGAAAGAACACTGAAATTCATAGCCTGAGATATCTCAACTCCTCTTACAAAAAGCGAATTGAAGTTGATTCCTTCAAATATTAGCTCCATGCATTGCACAGATGTGTATGTGTTACACATATGTCTGTGCACACATTTTCACACAGCAATTCTGATGCTAGAGTGCAACTCATTGCTAAAACAACAGCAGAGTAGTAGCACTGATAACCCTGCAGGGTCACCCAATTGCATTTGTGCACCATCCCTAAAACAGCTCAAAGGGAGCCTGCAAACCACCATCCAAAAACAGAGGGCAGATAATATATCTACTGAATGGTTTCGACAGACCAGATAGTATCTCTTTTCAAATCATATTATTTGTGCAACTAGGTCTTCTTTTCTTTGGATTGTACTTAGGCACCATTTTGAAACTTGAATCTGGTTACATAGAAAAAAACTTAATTGAGTATTAAATAAGATTTATGAATAATAATGAAAATGCTAATGGCAAAAGTTTTACTGGAGTAAGTATATGGACAAAGAAAATAGAGGAAGGTGTCATATTATCTTGCCACCAAATGACCACCTCGCACTCAGATATAAGAAATTCCGGGTGGAAGGCCATGCAGCAGACAACTCCAGAAGGGTGGAACTGTACAATTCATTTATTCCTGGGACTGTCATACCATGGCTGAAACAGACACTGACAGAAACCAGACTGAGAAATTCCAAAAAAGAATACAAGAACTCGAACAGGAAATACCAAGACTTAAAAAAGAACAGTCCAACAACATCAAACACTCAAACATTAAAGAAAATTCTTCAGGATCTGCAGAAGCTAAGCATGCATTTGATTTCATGCCCACAACCAAAAACATACAGCCCTAAGAGTAGCCTATCTGAGGGCTGGGGGTTTAGCTCAGCGGCACAAGCACCTGCTTGGCAAGTGCAAAGATCCCCGGTACCAAAAAAGAGTAGCCTATCTGGGCTGAGGATACCAGGGCTCTGCTAGTTAGGAAAATACAGACAATACCATTGAAGACTGTTTGAGGCTCTGACCAAGACTTGGCTGATAGAAAGCAGATAGGCATCAAACTATCACAGGTATGGATGAACAGACAAAGGAGTTAGTGCCTTTAGTCAGGTGATTTCTCTTTACCCTTGGTCTAAGTTTCCATGGGGCAAAGATTCAAAAGATCTTAATTTAAAAGATGAAGTTAATGATGATGCCAAAGAAATCCATTATATCCACATTCTCAATCAGGTACTCCTTCCAAACATCTGTGTACTGGCCTGGACCCCTGTAGATCCTAGCTTCAGTGCTAGATTCAGCTGTCTTGAGCACACTTACCACTATTTCTTCCCTCGTGCTGATTTAGATATTGTAAGAATGAATTATGCAGCTCAGAAGTATGTTGGCACCCATGATTTCAGGAACTTGGGTAAAATGAATGTAGTGAATGGACTGGTGAATTTTCAGAGGACATTTTGTCTGCTCAAGTACAACTAGTGGGACACAGCCTGGGTAAGGAGAGATGGCAAGAACCTTTTCAGTTATGTCAGTTTGAAGTGATTGTGCAGGCATACCTTTATCATCAAGTCCACTATATGATGGCTATCCTGTTTCTGATTGGCCAAGGAATGGAGAAACCAGATGAGATGCTGAATATAGAGAAAAATCCCCAGAAGCCTTAATATAGCACAGCTGTAGAATTTCCTCTAGTCTTGTATGACTGTAAATTTGAAAATATCAAGTGGATCTATGATCATGAGGTTCAGGAGTTCAGTGTTACCTACAGAATCTATGAGCTAATCATGCTGTCCAAAGTCACATGTTGTGTAATACTCTGCAAGGACTGGACTCTGGTCTGTTACCCTATAGAACAGGACCGGACATGGATAGAACAACAGAATGGAGAAACATTAAGCCCTCTGTCATAAACCAGACCAGTGCCTTTGTAGGAGCTAAAATGCGCAGATACAAGCCCCTCATGGATCACCCTAAGTGCCAAGGATTGGAATCCCAGATCCAGCATTTTGTTCATAGAGGACGCATTGAGCACCCACATTTATTCCATAAGGAAGGAACAAAAGCCAAAAGGAATTGTTGTGACACACTGGAAGAAAGAATACTATTTTGGAAAAACCGAAAAAGAAAGTCTGTGTAGATGGAGAAACTGAAAGCATTATTTAATCATAGCAAACTTATTAGGACCTAAGATACAACAACCTGCTAGTGTAGGTAGGTAGAAAAGAAATACAAAAAATCCTTATTGCAAGAAGTTGTGGAAATTCTGAAAATCAGCTCTTAAAAAGAAAGAAAGAAAGAAAGAAAGAAAGAAAGAAAGAAAAGAAAGGCTTGATTAAGGAAGTCCTTGCTTAAGAAAGAGACCAAACTGGGCGTGGTGGTGCATGCCTATAATCCCAGTACTGGGGAGGTTGAGGCAGGAGCACTGCTCTGAGTTCAAGTACAGCGTGGGCTAGATGGTGTGTTCAAGACCAGTCTGAACTATATAGAGAAACCATGTCTCATAAAAACAAACAAAAAAAAAAAAAACAGAGAGAGAGACTGACACCATTTTCTCATTCCTATACAAAAGCATTAAGAGATTATCAATTATAATCTATGTACAAATGGAAACGTGCCTTGTGTTTAAATTCATTAAAACCTGATCCCACAAGCATATAAAAAAAGAAAAGACAAAAATTCTGGCAGGGGTATGGGAGCATAATGGGAAGAAAAATATGAGTAAAATGTATTATATGTGTTTAAAACCAAGATATCACAAAGTAATTAGGTACTAACTACAACCAGAAAACTTCAACCAGGCGTGGTGGTACATGCCTGGAATCTCGGCACTTGGGAGGATTTCCATGAGTTTGAGGATTGCCATAAGTTCAATGTCCAGCCTGGACTATGTTCAAGGCCCATCTGAATTACAAAGTAACACCTTGCCTCAAACTCCTCCAAAGAAAAGAAAACTTAAAAAAGTATGTGTCTGTCTGTAATTCCAGAACACAGGAGGCTGAGGCAGGAGAATCTCTGTGAGTTTGAGGCCAGCCTGAACTACATAGAGACTTCAAGGCTGTTTGGGGTATCCTTGTTATTTTTATAACATTTTATAACTGGAATTATTTCCAAATAAAAAGTTTCGGACTGTGAAAAAAAAAAGTATTGTGTCACTTAAAAATCATACCTTTGATTTGTGAAAGAATTATAGCTTTACAGTATAATAAAAGACTAACAACATTCAATACCTGTGAACAAGATGACAGCTTGCATAATATACATGAAAGACATTCAAATTCCACTTTTCACGACAATATATGATTAGTGGAGAAACTGACAAATGGATCTCTGAAAAGGAAGACAGTTTACAATGGATCCACATGTAAATAGAAATCTGATTCATGATACAGTTGGTGTTATACATCTCTGGAAGAAATCACAATGTGTTTCATTTATGTTCAGGGAGAAACAGGTATGTACTCAGAAATTTGGGTTGTATACTCTTCTGTGTGCATAAATTACATATTGAAATGGGAAAGATAAACTTGAATGCCTTGGAAATTCATAGTGAAATAACTTAGATATAAAAAAAATTTTTGCTCAGAAGAAAATCAAGCAGCCATCAGAATTAGAAGTTGAAATCTATGAAAATCATGGGAAATAAGTAAGACAAGAAGAAAATATTTGCTGTGTATACAATATAAAGATTTTTGTGTAGAGAGTAAACATCAATGAGCAGAAATCTTAAAAATTACTACAACATATCTGACTCAAAATAATGAATATAAAACAAAATCCAAATCTTGAGAAAATTACCAAAGAACACTGAAGTGTGGAAGAACACGATAAGTAGACTTATGCAAGAGTGATACATTTCACACTCATCTCCTTTACTGTGGAGTTTACCACAATCTACAGACCAGTGACTTCTTTCCAATCTCCATAAAATATACCATGCTATTATTCCTAGATGTGATTCTTTTCAAGTAAACTTGAAAAATCCTGAACCACATAACCAATGGAATACAGAAAATACTTTGCCAGTGATTCACGTATCAGGACTTGTGAACACTAGCGAGACAAAAAATTCTTCCAAAATACTTCTCTGTGTAATTTTTATAATACATATAATATTGAAAATTCTAAGGAAGGAAACTAAAACAATGGAGTTCATAGAAAATACATGGATACATAGATACTTTTCTCCATTGCCCATGGCCACATGATGAAACTTTCTGAATATACCCAGGACATGACATTGTTGTTAATGTTAAATCTCACCAAGATTCTTTGAGAATATAAAATATTTATACAGTAAACTACCAACAACAAAGTACATATTAAATTATGTGTGTCTGCCTCTGAACATGAAAATATGAGACATAATTCACAGATTATGCAACAATAAACAAACACAGTTGCAAATATGAGTCCTACAGATCCCAAGCAAGCAGTGGTAAAACTATGTTGGCCATGAGAACAGGTCAGACTGTCAGAGAAAGAGAAAGGATATCAGAGCTGATTAACATCTAGATGACTGGGTTATGGAGCAAACTGTATGGCCACCTGGAAAGTGTGGTTTTTATGTTGGCACTGATGAATATAGATTAAAGAGAAAGCTATGCAAACACTAGTGTAGCACTGATTCAACAAAGTCTGCTGAATGTGTATTAATGTGCCAATGTTTAGTTTGTACCTCACAGTAAATAAATATTACAGTGATCAAATGATGATAAAAAGATAGTTCACTAAGAAGAACCAACAGCCCTTAACACATACTCTTTTTTTAAAAAGAGCATCAAACTACAGCAAAAACATAGATGTGAAGGGAAAAAAAATCATTTATTTACAACTATATCTGAAGACATTCATGAAAAACACCCTACAGAAAGTTCAAATAGATGGTCTTTATCCCAATCTGGTAAAACCCACCTATGATAAACCAATAGCCAACATCATACTAAATGATCAAAAATTCAAAGCTTTCATTCTAAAATCAGGAATAAGATGAGGATATTCACTATCTCCACTCCAATTCAATATAGTTCTGGAAGCATGAGCAATAGCAATTAGACAAGAGAAATAAAAGGACTAAAGATAGGAGAGAGAGAAGTTAAACTATCATTATCATTATCATTATATGCAGATGACATGATACTCTACATAGAAGACCCCCAAAACTCCACCAAAATACTTCTAGACTTCATAACCAAATTCTGTCATGTAGCTAGATACAACACTCCAAAATCAATAGCATTCCTGTATACCATTAACAAACTTACTGAGAAATTAGGAAACCATGCCTTTTGTAATAGCATCAAAAAAATGATGTACTTAGGAATTAATCTAATAAAGGAAGTAAAAGATCTTTACAGTACTCTGAAAAAGGAAATCAAAGAGGATATAAAAAATGTAAAAATATTCCTTACTCATAAGTAGGAAGACACAGTAAAAATGGCCATTCTCACAAAATTGTTATACAGATTTAATGCAATCACAATCAAAATACCAACAGCATACTTCACAGAACTAGAGAAAATATTCCTAAAATTCATTTGGAACTAGACCTACAATAGCAAAAACAATTCTAAGCAACAAAGGCAAAGTAGGGGCATCACAATCCTTGACCTAAAATTATACTACAGAGCTACTGTGATAAAACAGGACGGTACTGGCAATAAAACAGACCCGGAGATCAATGGAACAGGATAGAATTTACAGAAACAACTCCAAACACACTCAGTCATCTTTTCTTCAACAAAAGAGCCAAACACCTTCACTGGAAGAAAGATAGCCTCTTCAACAAATGATGCTGGAAAAACTGGCTTTCCAAATGCCAAAGGCTTAAACTAGACCCATGTCTCTCACCATGCACAAAACTAAAAACAGATCAAAGATCTAAATATTAAAATAAAAGTTCTAAATCTGTTGGAAGAGAGAATAGGTGGAACTCTTGAACACACAAGTGTAGGCAAAGACTTCATGAACAAAACCTCAATGCATGGGAAATGTTACAATGAATCAACAACTAGGATCTCATCCTATTAAAAGGCTTTTGGACAACAAATGAAATCATCAAGAGTAAAGAGACAACCAACAAAGTGGGAAAAAATTTTGTCACCTGTTCCTAGGACAAAAGACTAATATCTAGAATATATAAAGAACTGAAAAAAATCAAACCCCCCAAATTTAAAGACCCAACCCAAAAATGGGCATCTAAGGATGAATATACACTACTCAGACGAAGAAGCACAAGCACCAAAGAAATACATGAAAAAGTTTTCAACATCACTGGTCATTAGAGAGATGCAAATTATAACAACACTGAGATTCCACCTCACTCCAGAAAGAATGGCTATTATGAAAAAAAATCAACCAATAACAAGTACTGGAAGGGTTATTGGGGGAAAAAGGAACCACTGTTGGTGGGAATGTACACTGGTGCAGCCACTGTAGAAATCAGAGTCACAAAAAAACAGGACTGGGGGTTCCATTTGACCCAGCTATCCCTCTTCTTGTAATCTTCCCAAAAGAATTAAAAGCATCATACCATAGTGACATATGCACACCCATGTATATAACAGCATAGTTTGTAATAGCTAAATCTTGGAAACAACCCAAATGTCCTTTAACCTATGAATGGATAAAGAAGATTTTTTTTAAATATAGTGGGGTACTACTCAGCCATAAATAAGGATAAACTATAGACATTTCTATAAATGAATGCACCTAGAGACCATACTCTTAAGTGAAATAAATTCGACACATATATGTAAATAACACATTGTTTCTCTGGTGTGAGAAACTTAAAGTGTAAAGAAGAACCAAAATGCCTAATAGATATTGTAAAATAGAAAATATTCAAATGGGAAGAGGCATAAGGGAGATGAGAAGGGGAAGGAAGGAA
>RJWT010041264.1:0-12373 GCA_004365215.1 Cuniculus paca
TTAAAAAAAAATGAAAAAAATTCAGACTTCCCAAATTTAAAGAACCAATCCAAAAATGGGCATCTGAGATGTCAATACACTTCTCAGTTGAAGAAGTATAAATTGAAAATAAATATATATAAAAACAGTTTAACAACACTAATCATTAGAGATGCAAATTAAAACAATGCTGAGATTACATCTCACTTCAAAAAGAATGACTGTTATCAAGAAATCAACCAATAACAATTGCTGGCGGGCTTACGGGAGATAAAGAACCCTTCTCCACAGTGGAAATCAGTGTGGAGTTTTCTGAAAACTTAAGACTAGAGCTCACCTAGAGCTCAGTTATTCCTTTTCTTGGTATCTTCCTAAAATAATTAAAAACATCATATCACATGCTTACTCATATCAGTATAATTTGTTATAGATAGCAGTATAATTTGTTATAGATAAATAGATAAATTTGTTATAGATAGCAGTATAATTTGTTATAGATAAATCTTGGAAATAGCCCAAATGCCCATCAACTGATGAATAGATAGACAAGATGCGTTTTTTTTTTTTTTGACAGAATGGAGTACTACTTAGACATAAAGAAAAATAAACTTGAGGCATTTATACATAAGAGATGGACCTTGAGACTATACTCTTAATTGAAATGAATTGGAAAAAACGTGTAAATATTGTCTTTTCTCTGGTGTGAGAAATAGAAGGTATAAATAAGAACTAAAACATATAATAGATATTATGAAATAGAAAGAAATTCTTCAAAATGAAAGGGGAACTAGGAATGGGGGAGAAGGAAAGGAAAGAAGGGAAAAGAAAAAATATAAAATGGAAACAAACTTGTAAATAGGGAGGGGAAGAGTTGTTCCAGGGAGAGCAGTAGGGTGAGAAAAAAAGTGGAATCAAGATATATCATGTTCAGGTACAAATTTCCTATGATATATGTTATCATTATGTGTATCTAAATGGTATCAACACACTTAATAATAAAACAAAATAAAATTCAGGCATGTGTCTTTCTCCAAATAGCATTCTAAACAATTAAAACATTTTGTTTTATACACACGCATACACACAAAATCTTAAGTTTATTGATTATATTTTTTCTGTTTACTTTAACTTTTGAATTTTCCATAATGAAACTATTTTACTTGGGAAATAAATTAATGATGTGGATTGCCAGTCAATAATTCATAGGATAAAATGGAGCTCACATCAGTATAAAACTGTGGCAAAATTAATCAGCTGTTATATCACCATTCCTCATTTGTTTGCTCAGCATTGTCTCTTCTCCAAAATTATTTGAATCCTTGATATATCATATATATTCAAATTTATTCTATTGTAACAATTTACATTTTACATAAAATTGTTGTCAAATACTAATTGTTCAGATAACTGATTCAAAGAGTCAATAAACATCTTTATTACCATACACAGAAAAACATGATATTGCTATAGGAAAACTGAAACCTCTATGAGACAAAACACTATGCATGAAACACAAAATTGAATCCCAAAGAATAGAAACGTCCCCTTAACTCAGGAAGCTGATGCAGGAAGATCGCTGTGAGTTTTAAGGTAACCGGGGTTACATAGTGAATTCAAGGCCAACCTAAACTACACAGAAAGCATCTGTCTAAAAACAACAGAAGCTTCTCATTTAATTTTTCTTGCCATAGTCTGTTCATAATTTCTATACACATGGACTATGTTCTAGTGTTTCTAGTGCCTAAAAGTTTTAGGCAATTAAAAGATCTAGCTTCTTTCATTACTTCAACTGTGTTTCTCACTTTCGTAGTTACTGAGGACAACCTGTTATTTATTCTCCCGAGTACATATTTTTAGTCCCAAATTGCCTGTAAACATTTAATGAGAAATCATACAGTACATATATTATATTCTCATCTGTTTCTCAGGTGAAACATATGAAGTTCTTAATCATAATTTATTTATTCATAATCTTGGATTGTATTCTGGAATAACTGATGATTTGAAATTATAAACTTATAGTATCATTAGTTTATATAATCATGACTGAAGGAGTTAAACATGTGTAAGGAACCAGGAATCCATCTTAAAATTTTTCTTTACTTGACTTAAATAATCAGATAATAAAAAAGAATATGTATAATGAATCATAAAATTATTATAAACAAATTCTTTCTATTATAATTCTCTAATATACAGTAAGACATACTTTTAGAATGTAATCATTTATAGTCAGCAGAAAGAATAATTATAAAAGTATGTGCACCTATAAATAAGAAAATCTAGGTGGTGAAAACTAGGAGTAGAAATTTAAGTGTTTTCATTCTAACCATTTATAAATCTCACTTTCAAATTTAAAAGATTGTTTTCTCATAGAAACTAAATATTTGGATTTGAGTAGTAATTTCCAATAAATAAATGTTTAAGGACAAGATAAACATTAAACCATACATAAACTTTATATTCTCTAATGAATACTATTTTTAAGGTCAAGACCTGTCTATTTTATGTCATTATAGCTTTGAGCAATAAGTACTTTAATTTGATCCAGGATCATTGACTGTAACACCTCCCTAATCAAAACAATTAAAGAGTAAAATAAAGGAGTAATTATAGGAAATGGGGATGCAGACTTTTGAATAAGGGAAAAGGAATCAGGGAAAAAGAAAAAAGGGAGGGCGGAAGTTGGGTAAAGAGATATGAATGATCAAGAATGATCTATAATATATGCGTATATATATAATATTCTCCAAAATGAATGTGACTTATTTATCAAAATATACACCAATAAAGAATTAAAAGTATCCAAATTCTGAAAAACAAGTAAAATAAAACAAAAATGTTTGAGGGAATGAGGAAAAGCTAAGAAACCAATCTATCATTTAGTCTTTTTTCTTACTATTATAAATTTACACTAGTAGTTGCCCCTGGCATATTAGTCTAACATCTGAAAAAAATTCCATGCCCTTTTCTGACATTGGACATGCCACTTATCCCCCTACAATTCTGGATTTCTTTTCTTACTCCTTTCTCCTTAATATAAGCATACATATGTTTGAAAGCAAAGACCTATCTGTATCATCTTTTATTCCTCTGAAATGGAAAGGATTTTCCCAAATCTTTAAATTCCTAAAATACCTTGTTTCCAGTCAGGGAATAGACAGCTTCAGCTGTCTTTTTCTATAGTAAATCAAGACCATGACTTAAAATGAATGTTCCCAAAAGCCTGGTATCCTGACTTAAATTATATCACACAAATAGCTTAACACATTAGAAACAATGTATATTAATTGGGAGAATAATTTATTGAAATTATAAAATTCATATATATATATATATATATATACCTTTGCATGTTTTCTAAAAGTATAGTAATCTTTCAACTGTGTTGCATTTTTTTGGATGACAAAACAATTATTGAGGACTAGAATAAGATAATTAATAAAATTTTCTAGCCATTAATTTTTTAAGATGTTGAGAAAAATAATTATCATTAACATTTTAGCAAAGCAGAAGTTCCCCACATGAATTCCATATAAGATTTTTCAAAACCTTAAAGTAAGGGAAAAATTTTAGTTTTATTTCTAAATAATGAAGCACCAGTAGAGCAAATAAATTCTTGGCTTTACTGATTATAATCCTTGCCGAATCTATGTGCTTTTTTTTCCCTCAGATGAATTGGTTAAATTGTAGTTTGCAAATAGACCAAGTTGGAAACTAAATATTGATTTTATAAGGGAGAACAAAGAACACTAGAAATATTGATATAGGATAAGTATAAAACTCAACCTGTTAGATGTCAGATGTGCCAACTCTGTCCCCTGAACATAAAGAATGAATTCTAAAGGACAATAGAGTTTAAGAATAGGAAAGGATTATTGATGGATAGCTCCTGAGAGACAAGTGGGGTCCCAAAAGTGGGTTGCTATGGAGGCCTTTTGTTGGGTTTATTAGAAAAAGAAGTGTTATGGTTTGTATATAGATGGCCCCCTAAGCCTCATGTAGTCATGGAAGTGGCTGAATCTAACATTTATGATGGATTCTTTGTGTAGTGCTGGGATGGCAGTGTGAGTCCTGCACCTGCCCAGGGGTGGAGTCGACATACAACTTAAGGTCGAAATGGGGGTGTCTTTCTCTTTTTGCACAGTTCACTTTTGCCGCTTGCAGCTGCCATGAAAGGCTGCCCCTCAGCCATGCCACCCTGCCTTGGAACCTGCAAAGTATGGACTGAAACCCCCAAAACTGTAGGAAATAAACCTCTCCTTACTTCACTTTGGTATTTTGTCTTAACAATGAGAGAAAAGTAACCAAGACAAGGAGTCACAATTTGGGTGCAATGTGGATCAAACTATCACAAACTTATAGGATTACAAGTCTAGCTGTTCAACTAATATTGATCAAATAGGGTCACATGGTAAGGGAACCTGGAAAGAACAAAGGCATTTTTGAGAAGAAATGGGTCTGGATGCTCTGGTTGTCTAGCTGGGTGAGTGCTGCCCATCTGGACTTCTTAGACCACAGGGTCCTTATTATAGTATAATTCTAAGTCACTGCTTCTCAGGGAGGCATGTAGGCCTGATCATTTTATCTTTATCTTGAGGCCTACTCCTTGAGCTAGATGCACCTCTAGCCACAATTCTGATATCTTTCTTTTTTCTGCTGACTTCCATGAGAGCCTGGTATTTCTCTGACTATATATTAATTTGAATCTAACTTACATACTTAAAATAATATTACAAAAATTAAAGTGCAAAATTCTGGATCCAAATGATCCTAAACATGTCAATTACCACTTCTAGTAATTATGTACAGTATGAACAAAAATACAGTCCTTAATATGTTTACATTTTTAAAATAATTCCAGTAAAAGACATATTAATCTCCCTTAAAATATCCAAGCTACTTCCCATCACTTCAAACACCCATTGTACTTGTCAATGTCCATTTTACAGTAATCAGTTTATAAAAGTTTTAACATTGTAATATTTTTTTTGAGACAGGGTCTCACTATGCAGTTCAAGCTGGCATTGGGCTCATTTTGTAGTCCAGGCTGGTCTCTAACTTGCAGCAATCCTCCTGCCTCAGCCTCTTGAATGCAGGGATTGTAGGAGTGCATCACCATACCCGGCTCACTGATTGTAATTTTTAACGCCCCTACATATGATTTATAGTATGGTAGGTTTGATTCTTAATATTTAGGACACCTTGCTTTGAAATAAATTAAATTATGACAAATTTTTATTGACCCAGTAAAATGGAAAATATCCTGATATTTTATTTGATGTAAGTTTGATTTATTTTCAAGAGAATAAACATTAATTCAAATGGAATCAAAATGAGAAAGAAATTATTGAGATGGCATTCAAATATAACAGAAGAAACAGTTCAACTTGATATTTTTAAGGAGAGAGAAAAGAAGCTTTAGATTGCTGACTCTCTGGGATTTTCTTTGTTAAATCTTTTTTGTGTGGAGGAGATAGACATAGTATTGATCATATGCCAGGAATAACTTAGTCCACAGTTTGAGTAGAAGCACAGTGTTCACATCTCTTTCCCAGTTTCTCTTTCTGTACATACTGGTTTTTAAATTACACATTAAAACTCTTAAGCACACTGGTTCAAAGCCACACCTCGAGCAACAACCTTCTGACTCCCTCTTCATATCCTTCTCATTCATCTTCTCACACGTCACATGCACATTATTATTTTAGGTTCAACAACGTTTATTTTTAAAATCAGAGTTTGTAGCTCCTTTGAGAGGTTGTATTTAAGGTACTATGGGTGGATTATAGTAAAAATTTATTTTTGGATTATTTGATTTAAAAATGAGAATTTTACTATATTAAAAAAAATTACTTCCTTTTTATCTATCATATATATGATAGATGAATGAATATATATAGTATATACATTCATATATATGAATATAAATATATGCATTTCCATATATAAGATAGATATGTATGTATATACATGATAGATAAATAGGAAGTAGGGTAAAATCCAAATAATTCCTGGAATTACTTATTCCATTGTTTCAAAAATATTTTACTGGCACATAATTTATAATTTTCATCATATTTACAAATGTATATCCTGGAATCAATAAATATTAACAAATTAATGAGCTAATTAATGACCCCATCTGTCTCTCAGGAGCTATTTCTCAATAATCCTTTTCTATTCTTAACCTCTATTGTCCTTTAGAATTCAGTCTTTATGCTCAGAGGACACACTTGGCACCTCTGACATCTCACAGGTTGGGATTTATACTTATCCTATTCCATTGTTTCAAAAATATTTATAAGCTAATTTGTTTCATTTATGCTACTAGTTTCCCTTAGTTCATTGAAAAGCATGTTTTGTGCTATTATGTTTCCTTCTTCTTTGTCAGATAATCTTTTTTGTCTATGTCTTGTACTCAGAGTAACCACTTTGAAGAAAATTATACACAGTGTATTGTTTGATTCTCTTATTATTTTATTATGAAACTTTCTTTTACCTTTTCATAAAATAAAAAAGAACCAGTAAAAGAGAAACATAAGCTTCATTACTTAAAATATGGGCTGACTCATATGTGTGTGCATGTTTGTGTCTGTGCGTGTGTGTGTGTGTTTCTGTTTGTGTTGAACTGAGATTGAGGTGCAAAATGTATATTAATTTGGTTATGGATCAGTAGCTATGGAGTCATACTGCAAAAAGAAACTATTGTTGCAAATCAGTATCTTCACACGTAATTTATAATTTTTATCACATTTACAAATGTATATCTTGGGATCAATAAATATTAACAAAGTAATTTACTAATAACTATTAGCCATCTAGTCATATATAAATTCTTTAAAAGTTGTTCTGACCACTGAATTATATATTTTGATTAGTGAAAAATTATCACAATTTGTTTACCAAATTCAGAAGCAGAAATAATATTTAAAAAGAACACATGCAATTTACTCTTTTTTGGCCATGAGAGGAAGAGTACTCAATCATGTCAAATATATTATAAGTGTACAACATGTTGTTTTGACATCCATATAGGCATTAAAATGGTTACTTATCTGAAGCAAATTAACCTATATTATTTTGTAGCTACCATATTTTTGTGACAAAAGCAACTGAAATCTCAATTAGCATGAATTTCGTATGTATTATAATTTTATTAATTATAATGCTCATGTTGTAGCTTTCATATACAGACTTGTTCAGCCTATGTGTCTGCTAGTTTGCATCTTCTGATGTATGTTTCCCAAGTTCCTCAACTCTCCACATCTTACTCATGGTAGCTACTAATTTATTTTTGGTTTTTTAATTAGAATGTATTTATAGTAGTTATAAAGATTAGTGAGATTCAGCAGATTTATAAGTATTGTGTATATAACATATATAGATCATTTTTAGCTGGTCACCGCTTTATCCTTCACCTTTCCATCACCTATTCTTCCTTTTGTCTATTCCTCTTTTCTAATAGTTCCCCTTCTACTTTCATGTCATCACACTCTTTTTGATTACCAATAGGAGACAATAAATGCAATATTTGTTTGTTAAACATGGCTTATTGTTGATTGTCTGCATATTTTATTTATTTTTAAAGTGACATTGGCATAGAGATTAGAGTATGGCAAAACTGACTTGTGAAGTAGGCGTGACCTGTTAACTACAAGACCCAAGGACATGCATAGAATAGTTTCCAAAGCCCTGCACGTGGATTTTTCATGAGAATTCAAGCAGGATTTCAATAAGATGGTCTAGACTTTACATTCACCTGAGTGTGGAACCTCACTACCACCTCTCAGGACCCATATGTGGAAGTCTTCAGGAGTTTCTTTGAGATTTGGGCAGTATAAAAAGACACAGATGCCAAGAAGAACTTGCCACTGTGGCTTTCCTCAGGATAGTCCACTTTGCTTCTTCCAGGGTATACTTTTATCTTGCTTTTTCTTTTCTTACTTGGCTCAAGCTCTCTCTGTAGTCAGTTTTTCTCTCACTTTTCACTTACACTTTTTCAAATAAGCCTTGCCACTGCTTTTTGTTCATTTTATTTGATTCTTTGAGATGAGAAGAACCTGGAATCTAACTGACAAAGAAGTGAACAACCTAAACCTGGTAACATTTGGTTGGTAAGCCACTTTTAGAAGGACCTACCTGATAGCAGTTTGGCATAGACAGCCAGGAGGATCAGAAGCCAGGACATTCCAATAACAATACCACACAAAAGTGAGATCATGCAACATTTTTGTGTCTGAATAATTGCCTTTTGCATAAGTTCAAGATTACATATATATTGTAGAAAGTTGAATGATTTCACTGTTTTAGGGCTAAATTATATTCCTTAGCAAGTATGTAACACAATTTTTTATCAATGAATATGTTGACAGGTACATATGTTCCAATGATTATTATGAATAATGCTGCAGTGATCATGAGCATGCACATACCTTTATCTAAATAACCTAGTACAGAATATACTTGATTTTTTTAGGGTATGACTTAAGCAGCTGGCTAGGAGAAGGTCCAGAGTTAGTAGGGAACTCAACCATATTAATGGAAATATCAAAGTTCCCCAATATTCAGACTGTGGCAGTAGGTGTGTCTGGGTAGGTCATGGAGGCATGTAGGGACAGGAGACATTAAAGGTAGAAAAAGAAAGGATTAAGGCCTCTGAGCTTTGTTAAAAATTAGTAAGACAGCTTTGACCTCTGAAGCAAGACTCCAGCAATTAGAAGGGCAAATGTAGTTAGATTCAAGCAATTGGGAAGACAAAGTCAAAGCACTTAAGACCAGGAATTCCTAAGTAGTAACAATTGCAGACTTGCAAACTTCCCTTTATTTAATCCATTAGCCCAAATTACCTGTCCATAAATCCTCCCACCAGTAATTTTACCCTCCACAGAAGGATAGGAAAAGGTCTCATGGTCAGAAGAAATCCAAGGGTAAAATGAAAGGCAAGCCACAGAGACAATCAGATTCCCAGAACCTATGTAGGACAAAGATCTCAATAAAAGGAGCTATGAAAAAGAAATACATGAGTTACTCAGTTTTGAATACTCCCTGTTCATCTAGAGTAACTTTCCACCATGTCTTTCTCTCTATCTCTCTTTCTTCCCCTTTGCCCCACTTTCAAATAAATTGTCTTCTTGCATTTTAAACCACTTCTTTAGTTCTTTTACCAGTACTGGATTTAGGATCACTCAGAGCTGTGCATTCCAGCAAAACAGCAGAACGATGCAGCAGAGTAGTGGCTTGCCATCTGCCCATGAACATTGCAGTGTGACATAGTGTAACATGGTTTACAACCCTCCCCAGACATTACACTGGAGGGTGGCATCTATGTCTGATCCACTGTCCTTTCTATTATGGCACTGTTCACCTGCTCTGCTTCCTGGCCACGATAAACTGATCACTCTTTCTCCTCCAAGTCTCTCCTCCATGATATTTCTGCACTGAAGTCAGCTGATCTAGACTAAAAATATGACCCAATTAAACCTTTTTTCCTTTAAATTGTGGATGCTAGGTAATATGTTTCAGTGGCAACATAGCTGACTAATACAGAAAATTGCTACAAGGGAAGTATGGTCATTACTGTGACTACACTAGATCATGTAGTTTTGAAGCCTTTGACACTAGGTTGAGGGAAGATTTTGGAAAATTTTGCATGTATTGTCTAGAGAAGCTGTAAACAGATTTTGATGCAGGATTTTGGTCAGAGCTCAGATGAGCAGAATGCTGGTAGAAATGTGACCAATAAAAGCCTCAGGAGATTTTATTTGGGAACTAAAGAATTATTGGCAGTTGGACTAGAAGCCATATGTTACAGTCTTGCAAAAAATAAATTGTGTTTTGAGCACATCCAGAGACTGCTGGAGACTAATTTAGTGAAGGAAATTTCAAGATGCCCCAATATCCACAGTGTAGCACAGATGCTACTGTTTTCTTTTAGCCAGTTTTATATTGAGAATCAGGTGCAAGAAGTAGAGCAGAAAAATTTGAAAATTTGATTCAGAAACAATCATGTTTGATGTTGGAGTCAAAGGATGTATGGTCACTGAAGAAATTAGAACTATTAAAAATAAACCAATTACATGCTGTGTACAGAAAATGTAAAAACATCCCATGAGCACATTCAGAAATAAGCAAGACTCCCATATGCTGCAGGTTCCATGGGGAAATATGTAAATATTTCATTTGAAAAGAGAGTCCATGCTTAAGGAAAGTTTCCTAGGAATTGGATTCTGCAGGATAAATTTCACTGTGCTGTCATCTAATTATTCAGAGACCACTTCAGCCATAATTGAAGGGGGCATGGATATTACTGTTGCTGACACCTAGCTTTGGTGTCATCCACATAATGCTGGTTTTACTGGCAAGCAGAATGAAAGAGTTGTGAAGCCAAAGAGATTTCCACTCAGATTTAAAAAAGAGGCAGGGGACCCTGAAAGGCCAGCCAGAAGCGTCTGAGACAGCACTGTATGAATCTGTGGGAGTCAATCTGAATTTTCAGTGGAAGCCTCTGAAATTCAGAGATACAAGGAATATGCAATAGCTTTAAAGAAAACCTGAAAATTATCAGTGATATAAGCCCTGGAGAGAGGCAGTGTGAACTGTGACCAAGAAGGACATAAGTATGGGGTGGACTAAGCTCTCTGGAAGTTATGTTTTACCACTGTGTTCCCCAAATACCAGACAGGATTTAATGTTTCTCAAACTGGGTTTTAGTATTTCATTTTTCATTTTATTCCACACACTTTAGCAACATTTATGTTTTTTATAAACTGATGATGTAAAAAGTATTACTGGCATAAAAATAATATCACTTTCCAGATTACAGAAAAACAGCCATTTTGTTTTGCACGTAAATTCTTGTGAAAATCTGCTGCTGTTTTATGATTTTATGACCTTATTTTGTCAATTATCGCTTGACGATTTTGACAAACAATTCGACCTTTCTTTCTTTCTTTCTTTTGTTCTTTCTTTTCTTTTTCTCTTTCTTTCTTTCTTTGGTTTGTTTGTTTGTTTGGAAACAGGGTCTTGCTATGCAGTTAAAGCTGACTTTGAATTCACTATGTAGGCCAGACTGACCTCAAACTCACAGTGATCTTTCTGTCCTCACCCTCCCAAGTTCTGGAATTACGGGAATGCTCCACCTTGCCCTGCTCTACATTTCTGAAGATAAAAATAGTATGTACTGAACAGAATTTTAATGAAAAATTGATAAATTACAGTGTAATGAATTTAAAACAGTATGTGGAATGCTAACTGTTGCCAAATAATCACTGATAAGTTTATTTAAAATATTACAGCCTGAGGTTAGAAAAAAGAATATCCTGCTTTTCATTGGAGTTGATGAACATTGAATAAATCACTGAAAACTTTGAAGATTGCATTTCTTTTGAAATGTTTTATGAACCCTCTTACGGTTAATACATTGTGTCAACTTGAGAAGTTTGGAAGTTTAACTGAGAGATTCAGCAGGGAGCCAGGGTTCTTACTTTGTAAATATCCCCATCCTGTGCAAAGGAGGGCAAGGACATTTTGGGAGTGCTACACCCACTCTGGGAAGGGGGGAGGGGTGGCCTGTGTACAATTTGAGGGTAGAGAAGAGGCTTGCTTGCTCTCTCTTTTGCTCTGGCTGCTGCCTTGAAGTGTTGCCTCTGTGCCATGCCATCCTGCCTTGAAGCCAACTGATTATGGACTGAAATCTCCAGAAACTGTAAGCTAAATAAACCTTTCCTTGCTTCACTTGGGTGTCAAGTGTTTTGTCCCAGTAATGAGAGAAAAGTAATCAAGACAAACCCTCAACTAATGTTTGTGTATACTGTATTGGAGGTGTTCTTCTCTCTACTTGGAGCCTTCATGTTCTAAAATAATTTACTACAATTGAAAGTATAAAAGATCAGTTACTAATCTGAACATCATTATTTTCTTCTAAAGGTTTTGTTTAATACTTCATGAAACTTAAGAAGCAACACATATTATCATAATGTAGCACTTAATGAGGACATACACTGGTAATAGTCTGAAATGCGAGACAAATAATAAACATTAAATCAAGCATGGTGAAGCATGCCTTTAATCCCAGCATCTAGAAAGTGGAGGCAAGGGGATCTCCATGGGTTCAAGGCCAGCCTGCGCTACCTAGTGGGAACCTGTCTCAAAAAATGAAACACAAAAATAAGGCCCTCGAAATTCAAAGGCCCAATCCAGAAATGGGCATCTGAGATGAAAACACACTTCTTAGCTGAAGAAATATGAATGGCAAATAAATACATGAAAAAATGTTTAGCATCATTGATCATTAGAGAAATGCAAATTAAAACAACTCTGAGATTCCATCTCACTCCAGAAAGAATGGCCAGGATCAAGAAAACAACCAATAACAAATGTTGGAGAGGCTGTG